>PVJA010007670.1:56739-67625 GCA_004027025.1 Myocastor coypus
TTCCTTTCCTTTCCTTTCCTTTCCTTTCCTTTCCTTTCCTTTCCTTTCCTTTCCTTTCCTTTCCTTTCCTTTCCTTTCCTTTCCTTTCCTTTCCTTTCCTTTCCTTTCCTTTCCTTTCCTTTCCTTTCCTTTCCTTTCCTTTCCTTTCCTTTCCTTTCCTTTCCTTTCCTTTCCTTTCCTTTCCTTTCCTTTCCTTTCCATGGCTGTCTCAGCCTGCCCTAGGGGTGGGGCTGGCACAGCTGTGGTCCCTGTGGTTGTCTAAGCTTTCCTCAGCAGACGCTGAACCATCTCGCCAGCCCCCAAAGCCTCTTGAAATGTCATTGTAAGCAGTAGTTTCTGGTAAAGCTGCTGCTTTGAACATGTACACTGAGAGTTAATCTGAATTTTTCATGTTAACAAGTAACAATAGTTTAAATAAATGTATCTGGATATTGTTAGAAAAATTAATAAGGAGTACTATCATTTTTGTCAATATAACTGATACAGTTATATATATTTTAGGTGTAAGAGTGAGCCGTTATACATGCTTCCCTGCTTTACAAAAGCAGGTTTATTAGATATTTTCAAAGGTAGTAAGCAATTTTTATACCTTACTACCTCCCCATCCAGTTCATTCTCTGCCAAAAAAAAAAAAAAAAAAAGGAAAGAAAAAAGAAAAGGAAAAATCAATGCAGTTTAGTGGGTATGGGGGTCTTATCCTCAATTCATTATTCAATAAGTCCTCCAAGTGCATTGGCTTTTCTGTTAACCTCTCTGAAATTTCAGATGGGAAATGTGGTCTGAGTAATCTTGAACTGCTTTTTAATCTGGCTGTAGGCATATGAGACTTAGACTTTTTTTCTGGGGTGAGTTTTGAAAATGCATCCTATTAAAGGAAAGATTTGCAAGTCGTTGGATAAGCACTTAATTTGGGGCTCTATTTACTCTGTTGGCTGTCAAGAAGTGTTAACCTTAAGGTAAGATGAGAACATGGTATACAAAGCTGAGAGCCCATGGCACACGGTACACCAGGTATTAAATAGCATTATCCATCCTTCTTGCTACAGTAAATAGGATTTCACTATTATGATGTGTCAGGGCTTTCAGTGAAATCAAATTTACAAGACACTAAACTGCCATCCTCTCTGCTGAGCAGCTTTATTCTGGGCTCTTGCTTTCATATAAATCCTGTTGGTAGGAAATACTTGTACCAATTGTGCATGGAAATTATAATTTAATGATCTCTTCCTCTTCTCTATTCAAGGATTAGAATGGACCACTGTGCTTTGCAGTGATAGCCCCAGGGCTCTGAAAAAGGGATATTGTAGAGTTCAGCTTTAAAGCCCAGCATTGCCTCTTCGTGAGGCTTATAATGATATTAAGAACGAAGAAGCCAACAATGTGGGCTACTTGCTTTCTCAACTCTCCACGCTTTCTTTACCTTTTGAAAGCCTATACCAAAAAATAATCTGATTCCATTTATCATAATTTTTTTTAATGGTATGCCATAAGAAATAAGGCATTGTGAAATTCAGGAAAAGTTAATTTATTTTGAGGATTCTCTACTTCTTGGGGAGGCTCAGCAAGCATGGTTGCTTGAAGCACAATACCTCCCTTCCTTCCTTTGGAATTCTTTTTGCTACTGATAAGAATATTGCAGTCTGGAAGTCAATTCATGTCTTTTGTATGAGATTGAAAGTGGGCTAAATCTTTTGAATTTTCTCCTCATTCAACTTCAAAATTAGTAATTGTTTTGCTTTTTGATATCTTGCTTATTTATAAATTTCAGATGTACTCTATTTAGGCAGACCAGCCAATACATATTTCCCTGTTTTGTTGACTGAAGAATTGAAATACATAAGTATTAAATTTTTAAAGGAAATTGCAGGGCTTGTCTTCAGTCCCAATTTTATAGTAGACCATGAGACAGCTGTGTCTCTGTAAGGGATTACTCTCTAACTCATTAGCCTCAGTTAGAAAGATATGTTCAGTCATTAAAACACATGAAAATGATTTCACTTATACCAACATCCAGTGAGAAGTGCCCATATCTGAACTGGCATAAATAGCAGATTTACACAGTAAGTCCTTACTTGATGAAAGAACTACAAATCTAATTTGGCCACTGAGATAAGATAGGATTTTTACTTTGGTCATTCTTATCAGAATTTGGGGCCAGGGACATAGCTCAGGGGCACAAGTGCCTGCCTGGCCAGTGCAAGGTCCTGAGTTCGATCCCCGGTTCTGAAAAAAAAAAGAGAAGAGAAGAGAAGAGAGAAGAGAGAAGAGAAAAGAAATACAGTACATAGACATAGTGGCTAATTCAAATAATGCAATTGTCCATGGACATTCTTTGATGAGATGGGTCGGTGAAGGCTATGCCAGGCTGTTTTTCAAAGCCAAAGTGTTTTCTGAAGAGTATCTGATGCTCTTAGGTGTTGGTGAGTGTTTACCCAGTAAATGGGAAGTGTTTTCAGAAGATTACAAATATCAGGTAGTTTGTGGATGGTTCTGGGGCATGTAGTTGTTAATCTGTGAGGATTCTGTTGCCATTGTACCATGTATATCTTATTTATGAGAAATTAGATTATAGGTATAATTACATTTTTGATCAAACTTGAAATAAACCATATCATATCATTTAAGTGATGTCATTACCCATTCTTTTAGATGGCCTAAAGAAGAAGTGGAGTCAGTGTTATCCAGGAGCTCAGTCTTACATACAATGCCCAGTTTCATGTGTCATCCCAGTACTTGAAATTGTAAGCATCTTTGTTGTTTTCATGTCATTGGGCAAGAAATACAGTATCATTATCAATATCATCAGCAATATCGTTAGAATGGCTCAGGTTAAACATTCCTTATCTGAAAAGCTTGGGGCCAGTACAGTTTCTGATTTTAGATTTTGGGATTTTTGTAAAAATAAAATAATAATAATGGTAATCGAAATAATTATGCAAACATATTGAAATATCTTGGAGATGGGGCCCGTGTCTAAACACAGAATTAATTTATGGTTTATATATCTACCTTGTATACATACCCTGAAGGTTGTTACATAGAATATTTTTAGTGTACCTGCATTTTAATTATGACCTATAATGAGATCAGCTGTGGCATTCTCTGCTTGTGGAATCATGGTTGTGCTTAGAGTGTTTCTAATTTTGAAAGCATTTTGAATTTTTGGACTAGAGATGCTCAACTTACACTATTTATTTAAGGGTTAACATAGGCCAAGCGGTGCTTGAAATGATTTGACACAGTATGGTACTTAACCCCCACCTCCACCCCCAGAACAAACCTTTAGGGAAAGGTGTTTTTCTTCCTGTATACCTGACCAAAGTCAGTCTCTCTCTGCTTTTGTTGTTGAGGCTCATCAGTTTTGAATAACTTGCCTTGGGTTTCCCAGCAAGTATAGCCAGTTCTGTCTTTCTGCTCAATAATAATAACCGCTTCTGCTGTGTGAACACTGGCAAATGATAAAGCTCCTGTGGGGCCTTTTGGTCATTTATTTTTCATGCACTTCTACCCACTTCCCCCACTATAACATCTCTTCTTTACTTTTAAGATGTTTTTCTGTGGAGATAAACCTAGCATTTCTTGCTTCTGGTTTAGAGCCACTATAGTAAAGTAACCAGAGTTTGAGGCAAATTTCTCTTAGCAACATAGACTGTATTTAGCTTCTTCAAGCTGAGCATTATAGTAGCATACAAAAACTATGTTACTAGTAGCAAATAGTAAGCATCTTCTTCACGTTGGTGATGTTTTCAATGTAGCGAAGTTAAACCAGCCTTGTTGTAAAGCATGATGAGATAATCCAGTACATTAACTAGTATGACTGTGGTGCACAGAATAAAGTAATAGAAGAGATACCAAGAGTAAGGAAGTAATAAAAGACCTCTGGACTAGAGGCCTCTTACCTCTTCTGAGGGTTTACAGAGAAAAAATAAGCTGGCTTAGTGTAGTAAAAGAAATAATCAAACAAAAATTATAAGCAGTCTAGTTCAACTCAGATAATGGTGAGAAAACTTGATTGATAGAAATTAACTAGACTTGTTATACACATAGAATGTCAGAACCCTGCAAGTTTAGGTTATAGCCACACAAAAATGAGTGTCGCTTTCTTAATACTAAATTTATCTTGTTTTAACTCTGTAATTTCAGAACAGAGATGTTTCTCCTATATTAGAACTATTTGAACCACAGCTTCTAAGCTCTGCCTCAGAACTAGTTCTAATGATTAATAGGCCTCAGTGAAATGAATGTTCACTCATTCAGCTACCCTTAAGTCACTCCTGTGTCTAACCTTCTTTGTCTGCAGATTCTTTTCCATGTACTGCTTAAGAGGTTTTTGGTGGGAAATCCCCAAATTTGCTTTCTCTCTGCATTGCTCAAGCTCATGTCGTGATTAGGGAATGTTAGGCACCTACTTTGTCCCCAGTTGTCCCGTGGTAGTTGTTTTTGTGCATGGAATGAATAATCAGGTACTGTTTACCTCCAGTGTCTCCTTATTCCTCCTTGCCTGTTACTGCTTCTCAATATTAACATTTCTAGGACTTATAATGTAGATTTTACCTTGCTTAGACAGACTGTACATGACAAAAGGTAAAAGAGTGAGAAAATTGGGAATGGAATAGTTCAAGGCTAAGAAAAAGACTCTAAGGTTATCTCCTTGGGTAAGCAGTCACATGTTGAGGTCTGTTTGTTTATGGTATCATTGAGATGAAATGTAATTAGAACTACAATAAGTGCTTCTGTAGTTCAAAGAAAAATAATGCATAGTAAATTGAGAACTATTTTCTCATGGTATAGTTGCTGTAAATTGTAGAAATTTGGCAGATGTCACTAGAACTCTTTGTTGAAATTCAATGGTATGTAATTAAAGACAGAGACTGCCATTTTGCTGTTGGATACATTAAAAAATTACATGATGTATCATTTGGATTTGACCCTGAACTCATTTCCCAAAAGAATCATGGCAGAAAGATAAAAGTATTTTAGTCTAAATAGAAGCTAACATTACATAAAGTAGCAAAATTTATAGAAATGCCGGTTAAGCTCCAGCAATTTAAGAGTAATTATGCAAAAGATCATTTTGAATGAATATTACTTCAGAAGTGGTGGCCAAATAGAAGCAGTGAATGTAATGAAATTCTGGGATCCAAGTGTTGCCAGAAAACAAAACAAGGTTGCTGATATTTTAAGACTTTGTCAAATAACATTTAGAACCAATATTGATAGAATGACCTGAATAATATGTTAATGAAATAGGATGTTTTATACACATACACAAGTTTGCTGCTTTTTTAAAGTTAGCCTTTTATCTGTACTTTTTTCAGATGAGGGAACAGAAACGTAGAGACTTGGATATTGGTTTCAAATGATTGGCAGAGGGACTGATGAGGCTGTGTACCTAACTGTTATTGTATCATCAAATCGGTTCTGAACAAGAGGATGTTTCTGATGTGGTGAACTTCTCATTTCATTTCATCTTTCTATTTTCTTTTTTGGTACTATGAGTCAAACTCAGTGCCTCATGCTTGCCAGGCAGGCACTGTGCCCCTAATTTGCAGCCCTGGCCCTTGCACAGGTGATTCAAAATCATGAGGGATTTGAGTACTGTTCCATAAATTTTATGAAAATCAAGTAAATAATTAAATTTCATTTGTTTTGGTTCTATGATCATCTTTGAAAAATTAATTGTTCTGTCATATTTAAAATTTTCACGTGAATTCATCTGATTTGTTTTATCAGAAGAAAGACCCTTTCTGATTTATTCCAGTTGCTAGTTTTCAGAGATCTACAGTGGTACAAAGCAGTAATTCCCAAGCAAGCTCCTCTTGATCGTTTCCTAATTACCTCTGCTTCTGATGGTTAAGAATAACCCTGGATCTCAAAATTTTAGACATGCTCAGGTGATTCTAGAATATATTATCACCTGAGGACAGCTCCCCCCAAAATATTTCTAAGTATAACAGCACCAATGATAAGGGGATATGAATTTAAGTATGAGCCCCCCCTTTACTGTTCTTTTTGTCTTTTGAAGCCATAATATAACCTGTTTGAGCTTTTTATTTCTCATCAGCAGAGTGTTATTCATGACATCCTTCTGCCAGAGTATACAAATTAAGTAAAATACTATGTGAATTTATATGGATATTAAATTTGGCTAAATATAACTTATCACTAGCTATAGTATCTAGAAAGTGTGATAAAAAGAAAAAACCATATGGGAATAGAGAGGGGTAGACTGTGAAAGCATAGGTCAAATTCTGTTTGAAGTACTTATTTTTTATTTTGTTATATTGAAATATTAGTGGTATTTTGAATTTTTTTTACAATAATGAATTAATGGGTCATGTGAGTTTTAAAAAATATAGATCCTTTTGGTAATATTTTTAATAAATTATGTTTTGTCAGGGGACAAAGTAATGAATTATTGGCTCAAATGAAGACCAATTTTTGTAATTAAAAAAAAAACTTTAAAAACCTATGTAATCTCTCAATGTTCTCAGACCTCCTTATATAACTATATAAGGTGAGTTTTCTCTTGTATGCATTTTCCTTCCAGTCTGGTGGATTTTGTGTGTCAGTGATAACAACCACAATACACTACTATATATAAGCATGGGTTTTACAGTCATCCTCCATCATTTGAGCAGAGACTGGGAGCAATCTTTATCTGTTTTGTTGAATTAATATCAACATGGCTAATGGATAGATAGATGATTTACCAAAAAATGAAATGAAAACAAAACAGAGCCCTCCATTTTTAAAATGTTGTATTCACTAAATTCTGTGATATTATATAATCTTAGCTGCATTTCCAGACCAACAAATAATACATGCAAGAAAGAAGATGCTATGTTCTAGAGATTGTAACTGAAGTTTAATAGTGGCTTGATGGAAGTTGTGGAAATGCCACACAGATAACCATCTACTTATATGCTATGAACACAGCTATTTGTAGTTTTTGCCTTTTTTTTTTAAATATTTCAGTAGAAGTCTCTTGTTTAGGAAATCATTACAACACCAAGATGTATGTTTTCCTGTCTACTTAGGCCAGTCTTACAGAGATCGATCCTTTCTTTCTTTCTTTCTTTCTTTCTTTCTTTCTTTCTTTCTTTCTTTCTTTCTTTCTTTCTTTCTTTCTTTCTTTCTTTCTTTCTTTCTACTGAAAAATAACCTACACCAGCCATACTTCTGGCAGAAGTCATCATTTTGGGCAGTTTGTGCAGGAATATTAAAAGTTACCCAAAGAGCAAAGGCATAGAGTCCTTTTAATTATCAAACTAGGGATCCCAACATATTATTGGCCAGCTTAGAAAAAAAAATCATTAGCATACCTTGTTACCTTTTTGAAAATATACCTTTTATGATAGATTTCATTAGAAGATATATTGAAATTAGAGAATTTTCAGTAATCTTTAATTTATGTTTTATTTTAAATAACTAAAACTTGACTGAAAGAAGTCTATAAGCAGTGAACATCTAAAGTTTTTTGCTGTATGAAGCTCTAATCTTTCTCAGGCAATTTAAATTCATTTTTATATTTCTTCAACAACTTCCTTTTTTTTTTTTTTACTATGCTAACCACAAAAATTAAGCAATATTTGTTAGATCCTGTATATGCAGGTATTATATTTTCACTTCCTGGAATGAAAGTGTATTTTAATAACTGAAATTTGCAGTTGTTACATTATAAATTAAGGACTAAGCTCAGATTCTGAACTGAGGATAAATGTCTTTTTATTTGAATATGATACAATTTCACAATAAAGGGATAAGCAACTGTTTCAAGTTGGTTTTATTGTCATTTTATCTTAGGTAAAAACTATGGTAAAATACCTAACTTGCCACTTTGAAAACCACATTGCAGTTAAAAATTTTCCCATATCCTATTTGATATAATATACTTTTTGTCTCTACCGTTTATCCAAAGAAAATCTTTTTTCTTTTGAGGAAATTACTTATTTTAAATTTTATCCACCTAGCAGAATAAGATATTGGTAAATATTTTTTCAGCCTTGGACCTTTTATCATTTATTTATCCTAAAAATCAATAATTGCAATAAAATACTGTATGTTCATGGTAAGTATTTTAGGTAACTGAAATGCTGTCTTATTTAATAGTTATACTTAAAAAATAGTTATACTTGATATTTGTAAGCAGATTAAGGGAGAGAAAAATACTTGCTGATTTCAGGTAACAAGTGCAATAGAAATTCTAAAATACATTCTTATAAAGCCACTTTGTGTGGTGCTCTCAAGTTTTGTTGATTTCAAAAATAACTCTTCACCAGCTTTTGGTCTCATAAGAGATTTAGAATAATTTTAAGTGATTTGAATTTTTTTCAAGCCTTTAAAAAGATCTATTAGTTTAACACTTTTTATAAATTTTGTTACATTCCTGCTTGCTAGTAATTTAGGACTTTAATCAAGATTTATTTATTTATTGTTTTATTTGTCATCATTAGCTTTTCATCAGGTGGTGATGAATTCCATGAAGAAAAATAGCTCATGATAATATGATGTGGGAGATGGGGTAAGACTTGGAAGCTGCTTTCTATAGGCCAGCCTCTGATTAGGTGCTGCCTAACAGGGACCTCAAGGAGCAAGGCATGTGTGTCATACATCTGGACACAAGCCTTCTTCCAGCAGGGCGTGATGAATGCTGGTTGCCCCATCTTGCAATGACTGACTCTAGCCATTTGTTGCTTTAGTGTATTTTATTATTCACTTCCTTTTCAAAAAGTGTCATGTTTGCTGTTCAAGTACAGTGTCTGTCTTGCCAGCCCCAGCAGACGGTGCTTATTTTGGTTTGTATTTGTTAGCACATCACTTCTATTTGAGTTCAAATCGCACTTTGATTTCAAGAGGGACTATAATCCTTTTTTTTTTCTAGAGGAATAGTAAATGAGCACTTTGAATTCAGTAAGCGAACACTGAAGAGTTTTTGTTGTTGTTGTTGTTGTTGATGTTTTGTATTCCTTATCAAGTGAAAATGCACCTTTGATTTTTTCCTGTGACTTCCCTCAAGCCTCCCCAAACTGAAGTCAACATTAATAATTCTACTAAGCTTGAAATGAAGAATAACATTTATTGTGAGCTTAACCACTTGCCAGTGCTGCATTACTATGTTATTTCACTTAACTTTTCCAGCTGTCTAGGGTTGGTATCCTCATGTTATAGACCAGCAGTTCTCAACCAGTAGGTCATGACCCCGGCAGGGGTCGAACGACCAAAACACAGGGGTCACCTAAAGCCATTCTGAATCATAACTGTAGCAAAATTACAGTTTTGAAGTAGCCACCAAAATTATTTTTTGGTTTGGGGTCACCACAACATGAGGAACTGTATTGCGGGGTCATGGTATTAGAAAGGTTGAGAACAGAACCACTGTTACACAAATGGAGTGAGGCATAGTAATGATTTGTACTTTATCGAAGGTCACAAAGGTAGTAAGCAGGATTTAAAGGCTGACAGTACAAGTCTACATTCTTAACTTTTACACTTTGAAGCCTTAAGGAGAGGTTAAAGTGGGAGTATGATTACCTTGTACAGAAAAAAGTTGAGTTTGCCTCTGCAGCACTCCTACTAAAACTGAACAATGTATGGATTAGCCACAGATAGGTTTTGATATAACTTGGGCAAAAATTTCTCCTCTAGTGTTACCCATAAATTGGAAATAGCTTGTGGGGTTGTGGGGTACACTGACCTACTTCAATCACCTCTGTATTCTTCTTCTCATAAGTATATTAGCCCATCAAAAGCAAAAAGGCCTCATCTATCTTACTTATGCCTTTTTTCTTTGTGCTGTCTAATTTGTTTTGTTGTTGTTCTCATCTTCAGAGTAATTCTCCTTTCTGCTTTTAGATTACTACTCTCCCCACTACCCTGAAACCTCTTCCTTGTCATTCATGCAGGGAAAGATAGGACTCTCAAAGTCATCCCTACTGTTAGGTTGGTTAAATAGCTCAGCAGACTAAAGTAGCAGCTTAGGCAAGTGCAGGGACCACAGTTCGATCCCAGGCATCACATGCCACACCAGCCCTGCCCCCAGGGTGGAGAGCCAGCCAGAGTCCAGCTATAGTGATACACTCCTGTAATCCCAGCACTAGGGAGGCTTAAAGCAGGTAGATCACCATGAGTTTGAGCTGCATAGTGAGACCCAGCAAATACAATAATCAAACAAAGTCATGCCTACTGTGGATAGACTGCTGATGCTTCAGCCTGTAAGAATGACTATGCTGGAACTTTGGGGCGCATGTTAATTCCTTATCCTTAACATGGGTTATCACTTTGTTTTCTTTCTATAGCCCTTTGCCAAATTAAGACATGATTTTATGTATCATCATATTATAATCATGTTTTTATCAATTTAAATGTGGAGTTCTGTTATGCTATTGGTCATATTAAGAAAACATTTTTAATATAAACTATAGAGTCAGAAGCAAGATCTGGGCCAGGTAAATAAATTGGGGAGTTTCAGCTCAAATGAGGAATATAAAGCCTTATGACTCAAAGAGCTTCTCTTAGAGACCGGGTATAGGTTCAAACAGAAAATGGACCCTGGTGAACAAACCCTGAGGTCTCAATTGGTCCTACTACTTCTGGGAGGCAAAGGCTGGCAGAATGATTCTTCTACTGGGACTGGATGATAAATAATACAAGACTTTCACAAATTTATACAGGAAAGCAGGTCTTCATCTTTGTAAAGAAATGGAGTTTGTGCTAGAAAGGATGCAAAAGATTATTAACATCTTCTATAAGCAGTGGAGTCTTTGTCATCTATAAATTTAATTTTGAGTCTTGTAAAGCTTAGGAATTCATTTAATTTGTACAGAATGCAAATATTTTGTTTACCTTTCTAATTGCTATTGCCAGAAAGTTAGGTTTTATTTTTC
>PVJA010007671.1:0-52500 GCA_004027025.1 Myocastor coypus
GCCTATTCCTTCAAACTGTGATGGCATGAGTCATATCAGAAAACATGATAAATCAGTATTCTAAAATAACTTGAATTAGGGTTAGTTAATGGTGGGATGGAACAGTATCTTGCAAAAACAAAGCCTTTTATGAACTCAGAAAAAAAAATGAAACCATCATCAGCCAGAAGTCTTTAATGGTGTTTGAGAAGATAATTCCCCAGTTCAGTTGCGGGCATTTCCACACTGAGTAAAGCTCTCTCTTCTCTGATCAGATGATAATGGCCTGCTCATTTCCTGTGCTCCTATCACTCACATTTTAGTCCCAATTTCATATCTCTGGATTAGTTTCATATCCTCTTCTCTTTTCCTGTCAAAATTGGAGCCATTTTTCAAGGTCTGACTCAGGATTTTCCTCTTACACCTTTTCAGATCTTCCCCGCTTGATTTAATCTGTCCTTCTTATTTCCATACAGTGCTTCTAATCTGTGCCCCTCATGTGACCCTTAATCTATTGCTAATTCATATGATTCTTTGCATTTTCAAACCTATTTTTTTCAGCTAGATTGAAGATTCTTAGGGAAGGCACTGTGTATGTTGTGTGTATATGATCCAATGACTTGCATAGCCTGAAATCCTTTTGTTATAGGAGGACTGGTTTCAGGACATAACCTGCATCTTTGAGGCCTGTTTTAATTCTTGGCATCATATTTAGACCTTGGAGTCAGATACACCCGAGTTAGAAATGTAATTTGGGGCAAGTTTTTAATTTCTTTAAGCATCAATTTGCTCATGGGGAAATAAGAGGTATAATGAAACTGTTGTGAGCATGAAATTAGATAATGCTTAGGAAGCACTTTAGTATGGTTCCAAGCACATAATTAGCACTAAATAATGACAAGTATTTTTGCTACTGGTGTTGAAGCATTGTGGAGCAGTGGAGTCAGTCAACCAGCTGTGCAATTCAGAATCCAACATACAGGCTGAACTCAGGAGAGAGACAAAGTGTGAGTGAAGGCCACAGGGACAGGAGTCTCCACGGACGACAATCTAGAAGATGCTTACCTAACAAGTACTAGCTTGTGCTACTCTTATTAGTTTGCATGAAGCTTGGGCAATATCTGAGGCTGTCCAATGGCTAGTATAGGTTCTTGCTTTAGTAATAGTGGAAATTACAACAAAAGCAACACTATGAATTTATAAGCAAATCTTTAATTGGAAAGTAAGAGAAAATAAAGGGAGTGCAGCTCTGACAAAGGTCAACGTAATCACATAACAGAAGAAACAAGAAAAGATGGAAAAAAAGGCCTTGTCAGTTTGAGAAACTGGAATACAGGTCTGTGGGTGGTAAAAGGGTTTGGCTGACTCATGCCAGCTTTATGGGATACTGTGGTTGGATAGGATCACGTGGTTTATTATCTCAGCTCTATCTGTAGCTCTGGAAGAATCCTCATGGCTCGAGGTACAGTTCAGTTCCCATAAAATGATTATCTTTGTGGCAGTTTTAGTCCTGTGAGACTTGGTTTTTCCTGGGACCCAAGTGACTATAGGTTGAGGACAATGGCTAGAGACATAGTTATTGACTCAGGGTTGGGATAGGGGAATTGGAATTTGACGCTGAAAAAGTTGGCAGCTGAATGTCCCTGTAAGTCTTGTCTTGGGGCGCTCAGTCTTGTAGAAGGATGAGATTGGATAGGCTATTTAGTGCTAGTAAACTCTGTTTTGCCAACTCCTTCTAAATGATTAACTCACATACACCCAAGGTTTTAAGATAATAAAGGATACAAAGTGAAGGGCTAACTTTTACTACTTTTAGTTGCCTTTTCTAACCCATTTGCAATGCGGAAGAGAAGAGCTATAGTAAAAACACCTTAAGTCCTTACTAACTCAGAAGAAAACACAAATTGTGATTTTAATGAGTAACAGGTTAAGGGTTTAAGAAAATTTTTGTTTGTTCTCTGTACTTATAGTGGTATCTGGCTGTGTCAGGATTATGTGCCAGGATTTCTCTCTCTCTCTGTGTGTGTGTGTGTGTGTGTGTGTGTGGTTGTGTGTTTGATACCTCCTTTTTAAATTTTTTTTAATTTTAGAGAGAAAGACAATGAAAACAATGATATAAAATTTTAAAACAAGGTAGTAGTAGAGTAACGATGGCTAGTACATTCCACATTGTTATCTCAAAGTAGTTGTAAAGATCACAAGATATAAGTATGAACAACTGAGCAAACAATATAAATACAAATGCAGCATTAGTTTATCTGGAAGGGAGATTTGGGAGGGGATAGGTTCTAGTCAAGGGTGTAGTCAAACAGATAAGGGTTTACTATCTTGCTTGTCTAATACTAGTTTTATTTTCTTCCAGCAATTGCTCAAAATTTCCCCTTCCTTTTTCCTTATTTTGTAGAGGAATCTGTGTTCGTTTTTATTTGTTCCTTACCTTGATGCTCTTACTAACCAGATGCAGTAGAACTTTCTTTCCAAAAGCTTCACCAAAACCACTCCATCCAAGGTTAATGACTTTATGTCACTTACTTTGGAGGATTCATTCCTTATTTCTCAACAACATGCAAGTCAGTAATTATAGTATTCTCTTCTAAAATTTTGATATTTTCTTTTTGCTTCTCTCTTTCAAGTTTGTTTTGTTTCAGATTACTCTTTCTCCCATTCTGTAAGTGTTGATAATATTCTGAGTTTTCTTAGTCATTTCTTTTTTTATTATAATGTTAAGAGTAAAGATAGCAGAAACAAAAACAGGAAAAAAAGGGACAAAAGCACATATAGTACAGAATTTCAAAACCAGAAAAATTTAACAATGGTTCCATTACATATTTTCATCATCAAATCAGTACAGATCAACAGACATAGGTATATAAGACTGATCAAACAGTTAAACATTAATACTTTCAATACACATTAATGTTTTTTGGCTCTTCCAATTGCATTTTGTATTTAAGTCACTCTTCTAATAATTAATTAATTAATTAATTAAATAAAATTACATGAGTTGAGAGTGCAGAAAACACAAGGTCCTAAGATTGATCCCTGGTGCCACTCAAAATTAATTAATTAATTTATTTATTCATTCTTTTGGATCCTTAAACTAGGGAGACTATAAAATATTTGCATACGTAAGTCCCGTTCATTTCACTTATGAGTATATGTTCAAGATACATCCATTTATATATGAAGTCTTCTGGTTTATCATTCCTTATAGCTGAATAGTATTCCATTTTATGAAAATACCATATCTTTTTTCAACCAATCTTCGGATGATGGGCATTTTGGTCGTTTCTAGGATTTAGCTATCACAAATTGTGCTGCTATAAATATAGGTGCACAGATATCACTATGATATGATGTTTTCAGGCCTTCTGGAAAAATTCCCACTAGGGAATTGATTGATTGATTTCTTTATTGGTTGATTTCTTTATAGTAGCCATTCTTTCTCCGGTCAGAGGGTACCTAACTGTTGTTTTGATTTGCATTTCGTGAATGGCTAGTGATGTGGAGCATTTCTTCAGGTATTTATAGGCTTCTTGAATTTCTTTCTCTGACAGGTGTGTGTTTATCTCAGCTGCCCATTTCTGGATTGGATCTTTGAATTTTGGGACCCTAATGGTTTTTAGTTCTTTATAAATTATAGATAGAAGACCTCTGTCTGAATATTTATTAGTTAAAATGTTTTTAGAAATTTGTGGGTTGTCTTTTCACTCTGTTGGTAATTTCTTTTGACATGAAAAAACTTTTTATCTGGAGGAGGTCCCATTTGTTGATTATTTTGCGTGTTAAACATGCATTTTGATTCTTGTCCATGAACTCTTTGCCTACCCCGATATCCTTAAGATTTCCTCCGACTTTCTCCTCTAGGAGGTTCAGGGTTTCTCTTTTAATATTTAGATCTTTAATTCATTTTGATTGTAGTTTAGTGCATGGTGATAGAGCTGGGTCAAGTTTTGGTTTCCAACATGTGGAGAGCCAGTTTTTCCAGCACCATTTGTTAAAGAGGCTATCTTTCTTCCAGTAAACATGTTTGGCCCCTTTGTCAAAAATAAGGTGGCTGAGTGTGTTTGTATTTACTTCTGCATCTTCTAATCTATTCCATTGATCCTCAGGTCTATTTATTTTTTATTTTTTATTTATTTATTTATTTTTTGCCAGTACCATGTTGATTTTGTCACAGTAGCTCTGTAGTATAGTTTTAGATCAGGAATTGCAGTGCCTCCTGCCTTACCTTTGTTGCCCAAGATTGTCTTTGAAATTCTGGATCTTTTTTGGTGCCAAATAAATTTTAGGAATGACTTCTCCAGGTCTGTGAGGTATGTTCATGATATTTTGATAAGAATTGCATTAAATGTATATAACAATTTAGGGAGTATAGCCATCTTCACAATGTTGGTTTTTCTTATCTAGGATCAGGGAATATCTTTCCATTTTGTGAAATCCCCTAGTATCTCTTTTTTTTTTCAGAGTAATGCAGTTTTCATTGAAAAGGTCTTTTACTTCTTTAGTTAGGTTAATTCCTAAATATTTCATTTTCTTCAGCCCTACTCTAAAGGATATTGCTTCTCTAATTTCTCTCTCAGTTTGTTTGTAATCTGTATAGAGAAATGCCATTGACTTTTGTGTGTTTACTTTGTAACCTGCTATACTACTGAATTTGTGTATTAATTCTAATAGCTTGTTGGTGGAGTTTTGGGGGGTCTTCCAAATAAATTATCATGTCATCTGCAAATAATGATAATTTAACTTCTTCTTTACCTATTTTATTCCTTTTATTTTTCTTTATTGTATAATGGCTGTAGCTAATGATTCCAGAAATATATTGAATAGGAATAATGATAGAGGACATCCTTGTCTTGTACCAGATTTGAGAGTAAAAGGCTTCCGTTTTTCCACATTGAGAATTATGTTAGTTGTAGGATTATCATAGATAGATTTTATCAGGTTGAGGTAGAGGCCCTCTATTCCAGTTTTCTGTAGGAGTTTGAACATGAATGAGTGTTGGACTTTGTCAAAGGCCTTTTCTGCACCAATTGACATACATGATCATGTGATTTTTGGCTTTGGGTCTATTGATATAGTGTATTGCATTTATAGATTTGTGTATATGAAGCCATCCTTGCCTCCCTGGGATGAATACTGGTCATGGTGTGTAATCTTCTTGATGACTTGTTGTATTCTAGTTGCTAGTATTTTATTGAGGATTTTTGCATCTATGTTCATGAGGGAAATTGGCCTGCAGTTCTTTTTTACTTCTATGTCTTTCTGGTTTTGGTATCAGTGTAATACTTGCTTCTAGGAATGATTTTGGAAAGATTGCTTCCTTTTTAACTTCCTTGAGTTTGAGAAGTATTGGGGTTCTGTCTTCTATAAATTTCTTGTAGAATTCAGTGGTGAATCCATCAGGTCCTGGACTTTTCTTTGTTGTTAGGCTTCTTATTACATTTTGTGTTTCATGAGCTGTTATTGGGTTGCTGAGAATTCTTCTGTCTTCTTGATTCAGTTTTGGTAACTTATACTCTTCTAGGAATCTGTCTGTTGCTTCTGTGTCTTTAATTCTGTAAGAGTAAAGATTCTCAAAATAGCTATTTATGATCCTCTGAATCTCTGTTGGGTCTGTAGTAATTTCACCCTTCTCATTCCTTATTGCTTGATTTTGCGTCCTTTCTTCTTTTTAATGAGGTTAGCTGGGGCTTATCAATTTTATTTAATCTTTTAAAGAATCAGCTTTTTGATTCATTAATTTTTTGTAGTGTTTTCTTTGTTTCAATTGAATTAATTTCTGCTCTAATCTTTATAATTTCCTCCCGTCTTCGGGCTTTGGATTTCATTTGCTCTTCCATTACTAGTCGGTTTAGGTGTTGCCTTAGAGTATTTATTTGTTCCTATTCTGTCTTCTTAATATGTGAGTTCTGGGCTGTAAATTTCCCTCTAAGAACTGCTTTCATTGCATCCCATAAATTCCAATAGGTTGTGTTTGAGTTTTCATTAAATTGTAGATATTGTTTAATTTCATCTATAAACCACTGGTTGTTGAGAAGGGTGCTGTTTAATTTCCACATATTTCTGGGGTTCTTGTGGTTTCTTTTGTCATTTATTTTCAACTTCATTGCACTGTGGTCAGATAGTATGCATAGGATAATTTCTGTTTTCTTTCGTATAATTAAGCATGACATATGGATTAACACGTGATTTATTTTAGAAAATGTCCCATGTGCAGCTGAGAAAAATGTGTATTTTAAGGTGTTTGGGTGAAACACTGTGTGTATGTCCACTATGTCAAATTGTTTCAGGTTTCGGTTCAGATCTGATACTTCTTTGCTCACTTTTTTTCTGCTTGACCTATCTTTTTGGGATAAAGGGGTGTTAAGGTCTCCTGTTAGGATTGTGGGTTTGGATATGAGATTTTTCATGTCCATTAAGATTTGTCTTATATAACTCAGTGCTCCCAGGTAAAGTGCATACATATTTATGAGTGTTACCTCTTCATCTTGAATTTTTCCCCTAAGCAGTATGTGGTGGCCTTCTTTATTTCATTTGACCAAACTTGGTCTGAAGTTTAGAGTGTCTGTAAGCAAGATTGCTACCCTGCTTTTTTCCAAGGCGCTGGAGCATGTAGTATTATTTTCCATCCTTTAACTTTTAGCCTGTGTGTTTCTTTATGAAGTAAGTGTGTTTCTTGTATACAGCATATGGTTGGATTTTGCTTCCTTATCCACTCTGCCAGTTTACTTCTTTTAGTTGGAGAATTGAGACCATTTACATTGATGGTTATAATTGAAATGCATTGACTGATGATTGGCATGCATTTTACTTACTACTGTTTACCTCTTTTTCTACTGTGTTGAATTGGTTGCCCTATTTTTTGGGTTCTTTCTGTTCTCATTTGTTGAGTTTGAGTCGTTATGTTCTCTCTCTAAAATTTTTTTAACATACCTTGTAGGGTTGGCTTTAATGTCATGAAATTCTTTAGTTGTTCCTTATCATGGAGGTATTTCATTTCTCCATCATATTTGAAGGAAAGTTTTGCTGGATATAGAAGTCTGGGCTGGAATTTGTTTCCATGGAGGACTTGAGGCATTGTGCTCCATTCTCTTCTTCTTCTTCTTCTTCTTCTTCTTCTTCTTCTTCTTCTTCTTCTTCTTCTTCTTCTTCTTCTTCTTCTTCTTCTTCTTCTTCTTCTTCTTCTTCTTCCACTTCATTTATTGTTTTTATTTACAGGAGGAGTTGAAACAAATTTTGTGCTTTTCTTTTTCCCCTAAACATGAATCATTCAAGTAAAACCAACTTAACTATAGAAAATGTATAAAGGGGAAAGTACAACAACCCAAGAAGCAAAGGTTGGGGGGAAAGGAAGGTAGAGTCCACATAGAACATATGGAACAGATGCCATGTGGCTCTCCTGCTCAGGACAGACTCCTCAACAGGTGAGCACAAGGGCCCCATTGTAAGAGGATGTTCCCCCCCAAACATCTGAAAAGGTTTCAACTTAAAGCATAAGATTAAAAACATAAAGAAAAAACAAACAAACAAACAAACAAACAAAAACAAAAAAACACATAACCCCAAGAACCACCCAGCCATGACCACCTTCCTTAATCAATCATAGGTGTTTCTTTCTTTTTATAAAAAGATTAACAAAATATTTTAAAAATTATTTTCTCATCTTGTATTTGTAAAGATAATAGAATTCAGAAGTATCTTAGAAAACCAACCAGAAACTGCCTCCAGTTTCTACCCCTATTGCTCAGAACCAGCAAGACTAGAAAGTTTGGGACACTGGAGCTGCTGGTGAAAAATGGGAAGCCCAGCCAGGGGGAGAAATCAGAAAACACAGGAGCAGGTGCCTGGGAAATGGTCAGGAGCAGTTCCATGCGACACATGGCTGTATAGAAAAGGGGAACACAAGGAGGTTAAAAAGGCCTTAAACTTCTCCTTGACATACAAAACTGGATTTTTACAAAGATCCATGCAGCTTGGTCCCAAACTGAGGCAAACACTTCAATGTTTATTCATATGCTTTGCTTTTTGCTCTTTTAAGAATCAAAGTTGCGCAAATTAAATCTTGCTATTCCTACATATGCCACCCCTTCAAAAAAAAAAAAAGCCTTTTAACATCAGTTAAGGGGAAGAGACTGAAAATTATTGAATTAGTCCTCTTAGCTCAAAATGAAATGAAAATTAAAAATGAAACTTGGTTTCTAATAGAAAAGAAACCAAAATCAAACACTGCTCTTCCTCCCCTACCCTAGCCCCCACCCCATACACAAATGAGAAACACAGCTAGAGCCCAACATGTCATGTTATGCTGAACGCTGGGCCTGACCCCAGGCTCTGTGGTGGCCTCCCCTGTCCAGTGGGACTCAGCACTAGGGACACCTTCCGATGTGGCAGGGTTATGCATGACTGAGGGAGGGTGTTCAGAATTTTCTTGAGGCTCCTCACCAGCCATCTTCCTTCCCAGTGCCTCTCCCCCAGGGGCAAGGGCTCCTATCAATAGGCCCTACTCAGTTGTGGGCTGTAAATTGTCCTCTTCTCGGTTCTCTGTTCCACTCTCATCATCGTCAATCTCCCCTTCCTCACCACTGAACTTGTCATGGGCCGACTTGGGGCTTGTACTGGATTTTCAGAGCATGAACTGGCCTTGACCCCAGGGGAAGGCTCCTCAGCCATGGCCTTGGCTCAACCACTTATCACTGCCTTCACCTTCTCGGTCATCATGCAAGTCATACTTCTTGCTTTTGGGTGTATACTCTGGATCCCATTCCTCTTCCCGGTTTCTCTTTTGCAAATCACTGTTACTGTTGTTGTTATTGTTACCAGAATAGTTACCTATGCCTCAGCTTCTCCCTCTGACTCGAAATTAAAAAGTTCCCCGAGCTCTGCCACTGCCTCTTTCACTAGGACTCACAAAGTCTTTGGTCCCCAGTCTGGATTTGTCAAAGCCCGTGGTGCTCTCCTCTCTTTCCTCTGTCTCTTCAGGATACTCCTCCACTTTGTAGGAGTGAGATGACTGGGAGGAGGAGGAGGAGGATCTGGACTGGTCTCGTGTTCTCTGATGAGTCTTCTGCTTCTTTGATCCTTTATGTGTTTTCTCCGTTTTCTCAGTTGACCTTTCCTTTGAATGGCTTGAGTCTCAGGAATTCACTGATTCTCTTGATTTACCTCATTTAAGATCTCTCTCCTTATGTTTTTTTTACGTCGTTCAATATCAAGGCAAAGATCAACAGGATCATCTTTGTATTTTCCCACAGCATTGTAGCCAGGTTCCTGAGGACTTTTCATTTCATCATGAGCCAAACCATGTTTTCTGAATGTACTGGGAGGAAATATCTATCCTCCTGTGTATTTCTGGGATTTTCTTGTTTTTAGCTGTCTCCTGTTCAGCTCCTCTCTTTAGGTATTTAGTAAAACATTCATGCAATGTCATTCCAGAGGACCCAAAGTGATGCTCTTTCACATGGTGAACAATGGTCACTATAGGCAGAGCAAACAATTCTGGAGGGCTATGCTGAGACTGAGCTGACTGAATGTGCTGGAAAATGGAGTGAAACTCCTGCTCCTTTTTGTTGCTATAAACTAGATCCCAACAAAGCTTGCGTTCCTGAGCCCATAAACTACTGGATCGTGCAAGGTCCTCATCGTATGAATCCATGCATACATTGACCTGGGCCTCCCAAGTAATGGGAAATGAAGACTTTCCAGAGGAAAAGTCTCCTATGGCTCCCAGCTTCTCACGGCTCTCAGGGGTCTTCCTGGGAGGAGGTAATGAGCTTTTCTCTTGCACTGCCTTGTAAGCAGTCACTCGGAAATTCTTCTCAGGCACAAATCGCCGGTGCCCACTTTCACTCCTCTTGGCTCCTCCTCCCTCTTCCTTTTTGGTTCTCTCTGTGAAAGACTCCTCCTCCAACTCCTCTGCTTTCCTCTGCGTTACCTTCTCTGCATCCATCAGGCCCTCCCACTTGCCTGACTTCTCGTGGTCCTGATTTTTACTTGCACCAGCTATGACTTTAGACATGAATTTGGGTTCATCATCAAACTCAGATTCCTTCCTTCCCTTAGCTTTGGCCCTATGTTGATCACCCATCTCCTCCTTGTGGAAGTCTGCCATCTTCTTCTCAAAGTCATCATGAAGCTTATACCTTTTTGGTGACTGACTGCCCCTAAAGGGCTTCTCACTGCCAGTCTTGGAAGCAAATGAATCCGATTCCACTTTTGCATCCATATCAGAGAAGTTTCCTTTCTCCTTCCCTTTTTCTTTATCAGAATTTGTCTATTTCTGCTCCTTATTTTTCCCATTCTCTGTCTTCTGGTCTTCTAGATACCTCTTGGTATAGGCTGTTCCTCCTGCAGTAAAACCCTCCTCTTGCTGAGATGAACCATAAGTGGAGCCAGTGGCTAGTGGACTCTTACCTACAGGACTTTTTTTTGGATGGACTCAAAGATCCAGAGCCATGGTCGAATTGACTTTGATGGCTCCCAGACTGATAAACAGCACTACTTGGCAGACATGAGCCCATCTGGGATGTGTTGGAAAGGGGAGGACTAGGTTTTGGCACAGGGCTAGGGTGGTGTGACCGCCTCCTCACCACCATGGATTGAAGAGGGCTCTTGAGAGCTGGGATTTGTTCTCAGGGACTCAGGTCAGAAACTGCAGAGGCTCATGATGCAGAAACAGTGCTGTAGGTGGTAGCATCTGGCCATGGCTTTGAACTCTCAGATGCTTTTGTATCTGGAGAGGTGCCTCCAGCGAAGGTCTGATGCTTGGCCTCATCTCCCAGGTTATCCCCAGCAGCTTGAGATGGCTGGCTATCCTTGGAAGAGGATTTTTTCTCCTTTGCAGATTTGTGCTTAGAAGATTCAACTCGGCTGTGGTTAGAGGAAGAACGAGAGGATGAGGAGAGCCTTGACCTGTCAGAATATGACTTATCCGAGTTTCTAGAATGGCTCCTGGACCTTGGTGAAGAAGACCTTCTCTTTGGGGACCGGGATTGAGAACAACCCCGATGAGGACTATATGCTTGCTGATAGTTCTGCCAATTAGAACGGTAGTTTCCATAGCCTCCATGGTTATACTGGCCTCGTGCATGGATAGAAGCCTCTGCTGTGCCCTCAGAAATAATAGGGCCTCCGATATCCTCTGTTGTGTCCTCGGAATTCTCGATTCTGACAGACTCTGGGGTGATTCCTTTCTCTGTTATGAGCTGGAGAATATGATCAGGAATGAGACCTAGAACTCAGCCTGCATTTCTTTGATCAAGAGACAGATCGGCTTCTGGATCGTAATTTTGAAAATGAACGAGAATGAGATCTTGATGCTGGTCTTGAGTGAGAAGAGTGAGATCCAGACTTGGATTTGTTTGTTTTTGACATCTCTGCAGAAAGGTTCACTTTTTAATTATATTTTGTCAGAAAAATGATTCAGTGTGCACTGACTGTGCCACTGGCTTCTCCAATTTACTGTCAGGATATAATTCTAGGCTTACTGCACCGACCTCACAGAAAACCTCACAACCTCCATTCTCTTCTTGACTTCATGGTTTGTGAAGAGAAATCTGCCATTATTCTGATGGGTTTTCCTTTAAATGTGATCTGTTTCTTTTCTCTAGCAGTTTTTGGTATATTATTCTTTTGCTGGATTTCTGGGATCTTCACTACTATATGTCTGGATGTGTTTTTAGTCGGGTTGATGTTGTTTGGAGTTCTATATGCTTCAGTTACTGAATGTCTGATTATTTTCTCAAATTTGGGAAGTTTTCTGCTATTACTTCTGCCCATATTCTTTTTATATCATTGTGTCAAGTTCTTCCTTCTCATTAATTCCTATTAATCTCACACTGCTCATTTTTCCATCATCTTGCAGATGTTGAATTATTTTTTCCTGCATCCTAGTTGTTTTTAAGAGATTGTTTCTTACCTTTCCACTAGCTGCGATGGTGTCTTCAAGATCTGAGATTCTATCTTCACTTTGGTTCCTATAGTTTTGCCAGCTTGTGATTGAGATTTTGTTGTCTTGTGTATCTCTTTCAAACTGTTTCATGAGATCAATTTCTTTCTTATATTGCTCACTCAGGGAGTCCATCATTTTTCTAATCTCCTCTAATTTTTTATCAATATCTTCCTTAATAGTATTGAAGTCTCTCATTATACTTATCTGCTCTCTCTCTAGTTCAGAGATTATTTGTGCTCCGTTCTCCTCTCTACCTTTCTGTAGTTGTTCCCCTACTTTAGATGCTACTAATTTAGACATATCTTTTTAACTTCAGTGGTTATTTCTGACCTGGTTTCCTCTATACATTTCTGCAGTTGTTTTTCCACTTCAGAGTCTATTAGTTCATGCCTTTCTTCTTCTTCTTTTTTTTTTTTAACTTGACATGTTATCTCTGATCTGAGTTGCTCTATACGTTTCTGCACTTGTCTGTTTACCTCAGAAGCTATTGATTCAGAGATTTCATCTGTGCGATTCCCGTTTTCTTGTATGGCAGTGTCTCCTGTATCTATTACAGGTGGGCTCGGAACCTGAGACTGCATTTTGCTCCTTGTCTGTATCATTGTGTATAGCAATGACTCTTGATGCAGGACTGCGTGCCCATGAGTTAGTTGTTCAGTCTGGGCTGCTGGGTCAGCTGAGCAGCTTTTAGCATTGGGGAGGGAGGTTTCACTCATGTGGGGCCTTGCTGCTGGGTGGACTAAGCTTGTGTCTGGTTGAAAGTCTGAGTCACATGTTGGGCCTAGCTGCTGGATCAGCTACTTTCACAGTGGGCCAGAGTAGGTCTGACATGGTGGGTCTGATGCTGGATAGGCTGCGCTCCACGTGGGCCAGAGGAAGTCACAGGCAGGCCCCAGAAGGTCTCAGGTGGGCTGGGCTAGAGTCCTCAGGCGAGTGGGCCTGAGACTTATGGTGGGCAAGCCGGAGTGCTCAGGCTGTCGGGCTGGAGTGCTCAGGTGAGCAGGCTGGAGACATCTGGTGCATGGGCTGGAGATGTCTGGCGGGTGAGCTGGATATGTCTGGTGGGCCTTAGTCCATTTCTTATATCTGTGCACACTATCTTTTATCAATCAATGGAGTGATACTCACAAGTATAACTGTCACCTTTGTATAGATAGCTTCTAAATCTTCGAATTCACCCAAATACATAACTTTTCAAGCATCACTGAAATACAACTCTTCACTCCCCTTAAGTCACCATATTTGTTCTCCCATATTTCTTTTCTCAAGGAATAGTGCCATTACCAATGAGTGTTATTCAAGCAAAATAAAATAAGAGCATGTCCTCTTCTATGCCTCATTTCTACATCTAATTAATTACCAAATTCCTACTTAAACTTTCTGTACTTGTGGTTTTCAGGTAGATTTGTCGTATTTTGTATTCTATCTGCAAATATATGGACTAGAGTGTTTACTCAAAAATGGCTCTGTTGGTTTTCTTTTCATCTGTTACCACGCACATAACTAATCATAACTGCCACACATATAGTTAAGCTTTACCACATCCCTTAAAAGATTGATAATTTAAAGCTGCAGTTATATAATTTGTCTCATCTCTGTCTTCCAGGAGACAGTGTACAATTTGGGCAGGAGGTCTGATGACATCCCAACCAAAGGCGATGTGCAAACCTTGTTTAGATCATGAATCTAGGGGGAAAGTCATTATAAAGTTCACTTTTGGATCAGTTAAAGAATTGTTAATATGAACTGCATGTCAGATGTTATTCAATTATTTTCAGTATACTCAGATGTGATAGTATGGTTGTAGGAAAATGTCCTTGTTCTTATAACATTAATGCAGGAAAAATTAGGAGAAAAGAATCACAAGTTGAAAACTATTTCCAAAATTTCATTAGGTCAAACCTCAGGAAAAATATCTGGACTAACACTAAAGATTTAGAAGCCATAAATATAAAAGTGAAAACAATGATGAATATGGAGAAAAACAAAATAACGTAGATGTACTCATGAAACTTTTCAGATTTTTAAAAAAGTTATTTATTATTTGATACAGGGACTTACTACATAGTTCCTCTGACAGTGATCCTCTTGTCTCAGCCTCCCCAGTGCTGGGATTACAGGCATGTGCCACCATGCCTGGGTCTCTGAGGCTGGAACTGCATGTAGTACTGGGGATTGAACTCAGGTCCTTCTTAAAATTATAATTACACAAGATTTTGAAAGTTAAATAGTATTACAAAGCTTCTAATAAAAATAGCACTTCCTCATTTGACCTTTCTCAATCCAATTTTTCATTTGCAAAAACACCCACTATCAACTGTTTTAGCCATTCTTTCAACATTTCTAGTGTTGCATTCACATTTCTAAATAAAATGTTTATTTATAAATAAAACATTGTGCCTTTTTTATTTTACACCTTAGGTCTAGCTGACTTTTTATTTTGTAGATTCTGTCCTATCTACTCCTACTTCCTACATTACTATTCTCCTGAACCCTCAAATTAATTTATATCATAATTTATATTATGTGCTTGGAAAGAAGAAACAGATGTGGAGTTGATTTACAAACTCACTTTGATTTTTAACTGGTCATCTTGCATCGGCTCCAACTCAAAACCACTTGAAGAATTATAATCAGCAGGTGGCTCCACGTTCTGAGCCTTGAGACTCTGCCTTTCCTTGACAACCGCTACTTCATTTTATGAGATTATATTAACATCTTTTATTGACTAATAGGTTTGGTTTTCTTGGGTTTATACGTATTCCTTTTTTGTTTATTTTAGTGAAATTTGGAAAGGAAGAGATACATCTCCCTTATATATATAGACCTGCCTCAGTCTTTTCTGTTTAACTAAATGCCAGGAGAAGTATTTTATCTAAATGTGGTAGATTAACTGATGGCCAACTTGTAACATTCAGCTGAACTGAGTTGGTGTGGTTCTGGGTATGGGATGTGAATGATCTTCCTAAGGATTGTTGCCCACAGCACAAAAGGGAAACTGGAGGGGAAGGTGGTATGCTGTTGATTCTCCTGGAGAAACTTGTCACACTGGTTTTCCTGATAGTAACTAAGCTGCTCTCTTGTGGGAGAAGCTTGAGTCTTTGTTGCCACTGAGAATACCTGTGGTTCTCTTTAGGTGACCTCTACTCCTTACCTTGAACATTGCTTTCTGGCTCCACTGCAGATTCCTCAGCCTGGTGGTACAGACCCTTTATCACACTGGTACATACATTCTAGTTTCTACCACTGGCTTCTGTACCTTCCCAGGGCAGATCCTGTGGGCTCTAGACCTCCAGATGGAGTTGTGAAAGACATTGCCAAGGCCTCTAGGTCTTCAGCTGGACTTGTGCAGGACATTGCCATTAGAGCCAGGCCCTTAGCTGTTTTCTTTTACTTTCTAGCACGTGGACAGAGATCTCTTGCACTTGTCTGTTTCTGACTGTGGGTGAATACTATAAAATAACTCTATAAATTATATAATGTATTAAATTTATTTCTTTACAACCCTGACTTTAACACTATATTACTTATAAATCTTCTAGAATATATTAAAATGTTCTCATGTGGAATAAATCTATGAATTTAACAAATAATTCAGTCATTTATGAAGGGGATGCTATGAACTTGGTCTGGAAGTGCATGTTTGTAATCTAGCTAAGAAGTCATGGAAGAATGATGGCAAGCTTCAGGCGTCTTGGGCAACTAAGCTTGGTGTTATGGCACTCGTGTAGCATGTGTGAGGCTTTGGGTTAAAGCACTCAGACTAGCTGATCATGGTGCTAAACCTTGAAAACGATGAACCAAAATAAACTTTATTCACTTTTGCACACTGATTATCTTAGCTATTTGTTATATTAACAGAAAGCTAAGACAGTACACATATTTCCTTAATATTTCATAAATCTTTTTGATTGATGATAAAACAACACATTAATATTTTGACAGAGTAACTGTATTTGAATGTGTTCATTATGTTTATTTATTTCAACATCTGAGTAGTTTTCTCTTATTAAAATCTTTTGAATCTCAAAATAAATTTTTAAAGACATGACTTCAAGATCTAACATTAAAAAAAATCAAAATATACTATCTTAGCAAACATTGCCAGAATTATTCAAACATTAAAATCATATAAATATCTACTCATCTTAATAATATACTTGACTGCAGAGGCCATAAAATATTGGACACATCATTTGATATGGAGGTAATATGCTTAGATGTATTCCAATTAATACCACGGCTATATGACTTTGGCCAAAACAAACATTTTTTATTTATTTTAAATCCCTAAAATTTAGTGCAGAGGGTAAACTAGCAGGCCTAACACTAACATTAAAGTATCACTTGATAGTTCGCACTATATAGAAACGTGGTGGATGCACATGCTGTGAAAGGTGTTATGAATGGCTGTTGCCCTTGTAGACAAGGACCGGGCAAAGTGTAAAGGCAGCATTACGGTCCAATGAAAGGGAAACTCTATTAGGTTGCATTCCATCCCTTCACATTTGTTTTCTTTTCTTTCTTCCTATAATCCTACTTAAATGAAACTGGAACCATGACATTTTCTTGCTCAAAAACCTTATCAGGACTCATAATATGAAGATTAGTGTGCCTTTTACTTTATGCTTATGGCCATGTTCATTGTACAGTCCATTGTCAGTGATTTCTTATTTTTTAAAAACTGCACATACTTCAAATGCTCAATAAGAATTCATCAATTTGAATGGAATAGTAAACAGACACAGATGGTGTGAATGCCTCTTAACATTTATGTTAATGTTAGTCCTGAAATCATCTTCCAGTGGTTTATTTTTGTCTTCTCTGCTATAATATTCCTCACATCTCTAATTTTTTCTAAGATATTTTATTAGTGTTTTCTTTAGAGTAAAAAATGGCTGTTGCATAGATGTGTTGAATTTTAAGTATTTCTCACATAGTTTTTGCATCTTTTTGATGTTTACTTGTTTATAATGCATTGAAATAAATCAGATCCTTTGTTGAAAATTGCGTTTTCAACTACTTAAAGTTCTTTTGAAGCAGTAGTTTTACTTTTCATTTTTTTGGTTGATGTATAATTACACATATTTATGTGATCGAACATGATATATATATATATATATATATATATATATATATATATATATATATATTCATTGTGCTGTAATCAAGTCAGGACAAGTAGAATATTTTTCCACCTCAAATTTCTTAGTAGCAATAGCACTCAAAATTATAATACACTATTGTTAACTCTTGTCTCCTTATTGTGTAGTAGAGCACTGGCCCTTATCTTTCTTCTGTAATTGTAATGCTGTTTCTGTTGTCCAACCTTTCTCCTTCCCAACCTCTGTTCTATTCTCAACTTCTGTGAGATCACCTTGGTTAGATTATATATATATATATATGAGGTGATGTGACACTTGTATTCTGTGCCCAGCTTATTTCCTTTAATATACGGCCTCCAAATTCATCTATGACACTGCACTTGATAGCACTCCACCCTTCTTTTCAGCTGAGTAGCCTTCTATTGGGTAGGTAGTCCATGCTTTCTTCATCTGTGCATCCATCCTTCTATTGATGAACACTGATTTCACGCTGCTTTCTAGGAGTAACTCATGCGTGGAAACAGGAAGCATGGGAGCAAAAACACTCTGACACCTAATTGAGAAGAGTGAGCAGGAGAGAGAGAAGTCAGCACTGTGAAGAATAATTCAGGAAACAGAGGGCAATGGGGCCTCCAGAGCTAGAGAAGACAAGTTACCACAGAGGGAAGTCTGGCTTCCAAGAACAATTCATTTTAATACACTTCATTTTGCAGCTTTGTTAATACTGGAATACTTGGCTTTTCACTGTTACTATGGAGGCATAATAAGAAATATAAACATACTGGTTAAAGACAAGAAAAAACTTATTAAAATAATTGGAACATGGGAACGATCACACTCATCTTAACTCTAATTTTCCATGATACCTTATATGAACAGAATATGAAGAAAAAAATGTCACATGGGCATTTGAAATTAAATGATCAATGGGTAACATAACAATGGTCAACACATGGTAAATTTTGCGATATAGTCACATTGATGAGTTCTTGATAAAATATGATTTGTTTTTAGTCTAGCTTTGTCGTTTGCTTTGACTAAAGCTAGAAAAACAAATGACACAATTTGCATAATGAAACCATTCAGAGTAAATCACTGTAATTTGTCAGGGTTTCTGTACCATTTTGACTTACATTTTAAATTCATTCAAGTTTATTTCTCTTCTTACCAAACTAAAAGATTTTTTGATTTATTATTGCCTATATAGTGTCATAAAATAAAGTGTTTTACTAGGAGTAGAAGCAATTTGTCAAGCAGAACTATTTTTTTTTAGAACTGATATTAAGTGCAACATTCTTGCTGATATATTTTTTATTTGCTTCATTTTCATACAGCAATATTTTAATTTTCCCTACATACCAGTGGTGATAAAGGCCCATTTCATTCTTAATTCTTTGGTTCAGCAAGGTCACACATTCATTCTTCAAGGACATCTAGCTATCTCTAGCGGGAGAAATGGGAGTCAAATCGCCAACAGGGACCAAACTCAGCCTAGAGATCTGACCAGCCATGAGTCACTTAACAAGTTCTACTAAGCCCTTGAGTATTTGTCAAACTATTTTTGAGGCTGCCAAGCACTTGAAGGGAAGCAAGAGATGGTGCTTGCATTTGGACTAATGAAATCTTGTCCAAATAAAGGCTATCATGAATATTTCATGTACATTCTGAGTGTTCCTGTTTTAATATTAGGATCCATAAGAGGCCTTTATAGAAAGTGCAAGTGATCTACAAAAATTCTGTTCTCTTCAATAATTAATTACCAACAAAAATACAGCAATCTAAGTAGGCACAAACCACGGTAGTATTGAGTATCTGTGAACTTGTCACCATAAAAAAAATCACAGGTATTTTCATATTACATTACATTTGTTTCATACACCTTGAAACATCTTTCATACTTTATTGTTATTTAAAATCATATTATTAGGCTATGTCTAGAGACGTGAATGTAGACATACATATGCCAATAAAATATCAAAATGTTGATATCTAAGAGGTGGTCCATAACTGCAGATGGCCAAAGAAATGAACAACCCTGAATACAGGTAAAAACTTCCTGTCTGTGCTCATCAGAGTTGGTCATTTCTTTCTTTATGCATTTGTATTTGCAAAAGAAAAAGAGAGAAAAGGCAGACAGGAGAGGAAGAGGGACAGAGAACAAAAGAGAGACAGAAAGGGAAAACTAAAATTATTAGGATTCTTTTTTTTTTTTTTTTAAATGTAATGGTACTGACTAAAGACTAAACTCAGGGCCTTTGCGGATAATTACACCTCCAGCAGCCCTTTTTAAATTTTACTAACTTTTTTTTTGAGACAGGGTCTTGCTAAATTGCGCAGAATGGCTTGAAGTTGTTGTTATCCTTCCTCATGTCTCCCCAAATGCTGAGGCTGTGAGCATACGCCACTATGCTCTGTAATCAGGGGTTTAGTTATAAATGTTCAGTGGAGTGGAGTAGTTGAAGCAGTGAACAGCATTAAGGCTTCTAAGTTGTTAGTGGTTTTAATTTTTTAAATATATCTTTGATGTTTGCAGATCTATTTGTTACTATTTGCTAACTTTTAATCTGTTATTTTAGGATTTTAAATTATTATTTTCCATCTCTTATCTGATTTTCCCTCATGTTAGGTAGAATTAATAACGCCTAATTTGTTATTACATATTTGTGTGTGAGGGTTATGTTCTCGGTTCATTGTAAAATCTTGGGAAATACTAATGTATCTAATGTAAGAAGTATATATCTATACGGAATTTGAAAAATGTAAAGCATTATATAAATACAACGGATTACTATTAAGGATGCTATATCATAATGTGATGAGTAGTTGCTGAAGTTTTAGAATAAAACTCTAGTCAGTTAAGTGAAAAGTGCTATTATTGTTAAGTACGGCATAAGACCTAAATAACACCAGGAAGAGGTACTCAATGTTGACTTCCAATGGGAAAATGGTGCTCGGGAATGATGTAGCTCAGTTTTTAAGATGTGATGTGCTGCTGTTATTTTCCTCTTCAACTCAAAATGCATTCCCATGATGTTAGAATGGTTAGTGGTGTGAACAGGCTGTCAGCATCATTTAGTAACCATAGTATTTTTCTTAATAGTCAAAGAAATTCTTCTCATTTCCCTTTACAGAGATGAGGACAATTTTTTTTTTGTAGAGTTAAGAAGTGTTCTACATAATTACCATGTTTATTCTTGCAGACATTATATTTTTAACATGACCTTTAGATCAAATATTTTAAAAGTAGTAAAAAACTTTTATGGCACTTAATATTGCATATGTGGCCACAATTAATTGAAGAAGTTGAATGTGAATTTCAAAAAGATCATTGTAATGGAATGCCCCCCTGATCCCTTCAGACATTATTATAGCTGATATATTCTAACTTCAGGTTAGTAACTCTGCAAGGCAGAGTGTACTGTTTCTTACTGCTCATTGGCAACCTTCACTGGCACTGTTAATCACATTTTGAGTAGTTCTGAGAGTTCTGATTACAGGACACAGCCTCTCTGACCTTCTTTTGTGTGCAAAATAAGGCAAACCAAGTGAGTGGCTTTTAAAGAACAAAAAGACTGTGGTGCAGACACTGAACATTTTCTGCTGTAAGAAATTTCATAGCAGCACCCTTTCATTGCTAGCACCTGTGGTGATTATATTGCCTCTTTAACTTCATGTCTGTTTTGAGCATAACCAACCAATGGCATAGGTACAATAGATTTTGATTTAATGTATATCAGTAAGCTCCTAGGTTCTACTCTTGCTTTTTTTTTTTTCTGAATTTTTTGGGAAGCATGTACAGGGTGTTTCAGGGTCTCACTACTAGATCAATTGATCCAACTGTTTACAGTTTCCCAAGAGCTGGGATTACAGGTGTGTGCTCCATGCCCAGTCTCAGTTGCCATCTCGGTGTGCTCCCGGACTGGGCCAGCACGGCAGGCCTGGGGATTGAACCTCTGGCCTCTGAGCCTGCTTGCAGGTGCTTTAATCCACTGAACTATTTGACCAGCCTTTTTTTTTTATTTTCCCTACTCTTGATTAATCAAAACTCTCTGCTTAATTGGCCAATGATTATTTTTAAACAGAAAGAAGAAAAACAATGCAGAAAGGAAGAGAAGAACAAACAAAACAATTCTTGGTTCATTTATTAATCTTGTGAGAGGAGGAGAGTCAAATACTTTAATTTTTTTTTTTTTTAATTTTTGAGACAGGGTCTCACTGTGCAGTTCAGGCTGGCCTTGAGCTCACTTTTGTAGCCCAGGCTGGTCTCGAACTCACAACGATCCTCCTGCCTCAGCCTCCCAAGTGCTGGGATTACAGGCGTGAGCCACCACGCCCGGCTCCAAATACTTTAATTTTAAAGCTCACTAAAACTCAGGCATTGAGAGTAGTTGAAGAATTCACTAGGCAGAAAACTGGCAACACTGTCATTTAGAGAGATATATAGAAAGAATGGTAAAGTTTATTTTCATTTCAAATAAATAGATTTTACCCTTTCAGTGATGCACTAAGTTTTAATGGCATCATTAAAACAAAAATTATTTTTGTCACTCATAGAACAATAAAACATAAACAGATCTCTAAGGAGTACTTGGAAACATTCATATAAAAATCCCACTTCTCACTTCCCTCTCTATATAGTTTCTGGTTCCAGAACAGTATCAATGTACATATACATATGTGTTATATATATGTATATATGTTTATATAATATACATGTCCACACATTTACTAGATGCATGATAGATAAATGTCAGTGCATATTTCATTTCAACATGCATCATTGTCAGAGCCCATTATTGGTTGAGGATGAGAAGAACAGCTCATTTGTATTGTAAGGAACCACCTAATTTCCCAGACGTTCACTACAACTTTGGTATGGGTAAGCAATAATGACTTATGTTTCATGGATTCTGTGGGCTGTCAGTGTGCACATGAGTGAAGATCTTACTTTAGAGAGTAACTACTTTTTGACATTAACTGTATTTTGATGGAGAGCACAACATATGAGTTATGAGTTTTGGTCTGCAAGCTGTGAAAGATGACTCAGAAATTATAGCCTCTGTAACTAGCTCAGGAAACACCTCAAGCAGCACTGAGTTCTCTTCTATTTTTGGCTCCTTCTCCAAAATTCAGAATGGCACCAGCAGCCACAAATCCCATACCTGATTGCTCCCATTTCTACGTTTTAACATCTCTTATCTTTTTTGTGAGAATGTGTGGGCCTATTTAAGTCAGCCCAGGGATGAAAAAGGAAAAAAAGGATGGTGTGAAATAAACTAAATGAAAGGGGCACTTTGAGCTAATATGATGTCAACAAAGATGCAAGAGAAGGAAGACATTGGAGAAAGGGGATTAATTAAATGAAAGAATTTGAAAGAGAGAATTTCAAAATATTTCTAAGAAGTATTGTAAATAAGTATAGACTGATAAGAACCAATAAATAAACCAGAAATGTATCTCAGTGGTATCATATTCTGGCTCCTAGGACCAGAGTAGCTTCTCTGCTGTGTAAAAGTAACGAGAAAGTAAATGTCACGTTTTTCTCTTACTTGAGCGAGAGCCTTGATTTCTGGTTCAGAGGATGGGATTTACTTGATAAGGCTATAGTGGTTTTACAGGCTGTATTCCCCAGGATAGAATGAAGACCAGGGGGAGGGGGGAGGAAATCTTTTAGGATATTTTCTTGGAAATAGTATCTGCAGAACAGTGAGGATGAAGCAGAACTGGGAAAGGGGGAAAATGGGGCTCCGATATTACTTAATGAAGGTCACAGCTGTTTCAGAGAGAAGATTGTGACTGGTATGGGACTTGGGCATTGTCATTAGTTGGGGCCAAGGTCCCAGTCCTTTATGATCCTACAACTAGTCTTTCTATACTATGCCTTAAGAGCATCATGACTTTGAGCAAGGGTGCCCTTCAGCCTAGGGCAGCAGAGGTGAACCTATGGCATGCTAATGTATTAAAGTGCTAATGTATAAGTTGTTTTTTCTAATCTAAAACCTCAGTATTCAGTTTAATTGAAGTGTTGACATTTTTCAAGAAATGAATGGGTTTATATATCAATGGACTTTAGAAGCTCTTGCCTCTAAAAGTTTCACCATTACTGGCCTGGAGACTTTACAAAGCGTGTTGGTAGCTAAGGGCTGCCAGCCAAAGAAGGTAGAAAAAAAACCTTTTTTCTAAATGATCATCATAATCATCTCAATAGCATCATGCTTCAGTCTACAGTTCATACTTCTTAGGTCCACTCTTTCATATCATATAAATACTGGGAGTCATTCTTCTAGAATGCCAATGAGTTTCTCTTCCTGGAGAAGGATTCCTATAAGGCAGCGGTTCTCAACCTGTGGGTCGTGACCCTGGTGGGGGTCGAACGACCAAAACACAATGGCTTTAGGTGGGTCGCCTAAAGCCATTCCAATCATAGCTGTAGCAAAATCACAGTTTTGGAGTAGCCACCAAAATTAGTTTTTCGTTTGGGGTCACCGCAACATGAGGAACTGTATTGCGGGGTCACAACATTAGAAAGGTTGAGAAACACTGTAAGTACTAATACCTTTGACGACACAGAAGACTTCACCATCTCTATTGACACGCCCAAAGTCTCTCTTGCAGTGTCCATTCTAGATCTCTTCTGCCCCCTGCTGGCCCTGGTGGTTTTCCGAGTGGTATGTTTCTGTCCATCCCGAGGTTACCATGCCCTCTTCAAGCGTTAGCTGTGCTTGTCCACTTACCATTAAACTCGATCAAGTATATCGCATGAAAGGCAAACACACTTCTTCCTGACTTGCATTATATGAAAGACTCTCTGCTTTCTCTCACAGACAAGAGTTGGTTAATACGGCCAGGGTGATAATTCCTTTTATTATAAACTGGACAGTTGATATGACAAGTCGAAACGCTCAGGTGACAGCTAAAGTTTTGTGAAAATCTTTCTGTATTCTTTGATATCAGCATCTCCCTTCCTTTGGGAAAATAGAATTTTACGGCTCTCAGGTTGCAGGAATGTAAAGCAGAAATTACCTAGGTGAGTCTTCACTCTTGCTTCCATGTCACACTTCCTACATCCATGTATTCAAGAACTGTGACATAATATGCCAGTAAGTCAGAGGATGCAGTGCATCTTGGAGGATGGAGCCCCATATCGAAAATCTTGCCACTTCAGCTATATCTTCCAAAGGCAATTTCCATTGTTCTATCATTTCAGCAGCTTTGGGGCAAGTAATATGACTAGCGTTTGCATGTTCAGCCACCACAGACCTATTTGTACACCTGTTCTCTTTAAAGAGATTCCTTGGTCTGATTCTATTTATGTAGGACCACATACTGATAAATCAAATTCTTTACCTCCTGAAAAAGTAGGCTGGCTCAATTATTGTGAGCAAAAAATCCAATTCCATACCCATATTATATATTTATTTCTGTCAAAATGAATTATTGATTCTTTTAGGCTGAAAGGTCTAATATATTCAGCTAGCCATCAAGGGATTATTTTGTCTTCTGTAGAGATAGTACCATTGTGAGGAGTCTGTGTTGGTCTCTTTTTCAAGGAGATAGAATATTTGATAGACCAGCATCTTGATAGGCCATACTAAGTAAAGGCAATGCTTCTGAATCTTTATGCATAGTTTTCGTCTCTGCAAAAACTATAGATGTTTCAATTATATGTTCACTGTCTCATCTTTATGAAGGTAAGGTTGTGTACAGAAATAGGTTTTGTCAATTGGTAATACGGATAAATACCTTCCAGCTGGTTATTTCATGTCTTTTATGTCACAGATACTGTATGGTAGGTGTGAACTTTCTTTTATCTTTTGTGGTCCTGGTCATTGCACCTATGGGCTCCTGTGTGTGAGGCAAACACTTTACAACTGTGCCTAGGTTCAAGTGCTAACATTTGGTACAAAGACCTCAGCCCTTCATTTTCACTTCCACAGATCCATTCAGTCTCTCCCTCACAGAACTTCTTTTTCTAATTTTATTTTTACTTTTTGGCCTCCAAGTTAGTCTATTTACCGTTATTTATGAGCCTATGAAAATTATCACCCCAAGATGCTTTCTTTTCCACACAAGAGGATGACTGACATAAATTATCATAAGCTCTGTCCATCCAGACAATTTCCCCTTGAACTTGTTAAGGTCTCCTGTTAAGTCAGGTTAATGTAACTTCCATCTATTTCTAGTTTGTACCAAATACCAAGTTAAAGTATGCTTGGATTTTTTTCCCCTCTTGAGCTAAGTGGCAGTAAGGGATCCTGGTACATGATAATAGCTATGAGTTGAAGATTAAGTTCCATAACACTAATGCAAGATGACCTCAGGTTCTAAAAAATTTGCTCATATATGTTCTTGTGTCCTCTTGTTCTATTGATCCCTGATCTTGGATATATTATTTCCACCTCGTATTTGTACTGGAGCTACACGACCTCATGACTTTGTGATTAATAGTATCCAGCACATAATGAGCAGCACAGGCCTCATGAATTTATGGTGTTCATGGTTAGGCACCGTATTCCTGCCAGGAACCAGTAGCATACCAAGGCCTGGTCCCCAAAATTGTACAAATATAGGAGCAAGAGAGGTAACTCAGTGTCTAAAGTGCCTGATTAGGCAAGCTAAGGCAAATACAGGGACTCTAGTTCAATCCCCTGGCACCACATGCTATGCCAGCTCTGTCCTCAAAGTGGGCTGAGCTAGGCACAAATAAAACAAACAAATAAAATAGAATAGTACAAATATATTCTGCAGAGGTCATAGGCTAACTTTAGATCCTAGGTATCTGCATCATGATTCTCACATTGGGCTTACAATAAACTCTACATGACATCTTTTTACCACAGATATTCTAATGCCATTCCATATGGCAGGGCTACTTCAATAGTCTGAATTCGCATGCATTATTTTTCTACTTTGGTCTTTTTAAGTCTAGAAGCCTCTCATGCAACCAACCTGTCATATGATTTGGTACTGTATTTATGCAAGTGGAATATACTGTATCCAGAACATGAAAACACCTACTAAGGTGCTTTTCTCATGGCAGAAGAAGTTGCAACAATATACACATTCTTTGGAAGGGTTATCCTAAAATGACCAAGACCTTGAGATCCCCTCCCCACACCCCGAGTTTCAGTGATGTAGTAGGCTCAGATCTATGAAGGGATTATATCTCACCTCTGGTATGCATGTATTTTACCAAGACTTACAGTGTACTTGCTATGTCCAGTGGTCCATTTGGCATCTTAGGTATGTTAGACCAATGAGTTCTGTGATATGTCTTAGTCAAAGCCTCTTAGACTATAAAATGACAGAGCAGAAGATTTAACATACAATTTGGAAAACTAATTGCAAATGTATAACCTTTATTTCACATGAATATGAGCTATTTCTGATCTTTTCTGGTATGGTTAGAAATAATGTGTTTGACAGAGTGCTGTTATAGGCTATGTACCTGAGATCAAATCTGTTCTAGCAATAATGTCACATTTGGGTTACTAATGCTCACTGAGTTTATAGTATCCATGGTTCTCCTCCAAGATCCATATACTATTTTAGGACAAGTAATAAATTAAAGGAGACATGATAGAAATCAGTACTTTTCTATCCATTAGGTCTGTAGTGGTGGTCATTAAGTTCCTGCCATTTTTCATGGGAAGTGATTGCTTATTAGGGAATATTCTAGAAAAAGGACCTATGGAAGACAATACAAGAAAGCAGGACGAGGCAGAAGTAGAAGTTGGGCTGGAGCTGGGTGTGGTGTTACATGCCTGTTATGTCAATACTCTGGGAGTGGGCTGAGCCTGGAGGATGTTAAGTTTGAACTTAACATCAAACAAAAAACAAAACAAAAAACAATAAAAGGCTAGGATGTAGTGCTAATGCTCAGTGCAAAGGCCGTGGGTTCAAGCTCTAATGCTAAATTTTTTAAAAATTGGTCTTTATAATTTCACTTTAGGAGATAATTGTTCTAGAGATAGAAGGAGAAGGTAGCAGGGAAGGTAATATATATGAAATTGAAAATAATTAAGATATGTTATGTACATGGACTACGTCCATGCAAGGAATATAAACATTAGGTACTGCAAACATGTACTAATAAAATAAAATGTCAGGCCAGGCTATAGTGAATATCACTATTGGCCCAAGGAGAGATTTTGGTGAGGTCTGGCTCGGCAGAGTTGTTCTGAGTTGAAGTAAGGAGAGGCAGCCTTTTTGATATGCCTGCCCTTGGTTGGAGCTGTCACAACATGTGGTGCTGGATATTGAACTGTGGTCTCTGTAGTTGCCTAAGCTTGTCTAAGCAGGTGCTTTATTATTTTTATTTATTTATTTTTTGAGATACCTAATGCTATTTTCTTTAATTTTTTTAGTATAATTTTCTGTTATTTTGAAGAGTAAAAGAAGAACAAGAAAAGCAAAAACAAAAATAGAAAGAGGGTAACATATAACAATCCATATGTTATGGATTTTCTAGACAATAATAGGTGATTAACAAAGATTGATATGTTTTCTATTTTTATCATCATATTTGTTGTTCAGATTATCAGATATAGTTATGCGAGATGGGACATATAATTGAATATTATCACGTGCTTTCAAGAAAATTTAAATTTTAAATCTTATCTCTCAAGACCTTTTTTCTTGAATACCTGTCATTCTGGTCTTTTAGACGTGTGCTGCTTCCAATGTAATTTTAGTTACTGTTATACTTTCTCAAGAAAACAAAAAAAAATGGTATTAAATGAGAATAATAGACTAGGAAAAATGTTAAAGGATGAACAGGCTAAAATTTTGTACATGTTTGTATTTCTAAATATCTGTGTAAAAATGTGTAACTGCTTTTATCACATTCCATAGAGATTTATTAGAATATCAGTGATTTCTGGAAAACACCAATTCCAAGTTAAGTCTAAGATATTTGATATTCAGAAAGACAGTGATGGTAAACTCAAGCAACCATGTTTTAAAGTAATAGTATCACTAAGTTTTTCTTCTGGAGGGCTAAGAATATAAGTTTACAGACCAAAAATTAGAGAAATAAGCAAAGGGCTATGTGGTTAGCCAATATTTTGGCACTAGCCCTTCAAGGTCAGCGTCTCTGATGTTTTGTTTAGAACATTATTGTGGTTAATATTATATTAAGAACTTTTTAAATTCAGTAACCAGAAACATCACATTTCAATTACTGTAACTTTGGGACTTCTAACAACTACTAATAATTTTGCTGTGGCATTGGTGATGGTGGAGGTGGTTGTGATAGTGGAGAATTTCACAGTGTTTAATTGCTAGTCACTGTGCTAAGAATTTTGCATTTATTAAGTTATGCAGAGACCACTACAATTGTGTGCAGTACAGTTCACCATCGAGCCAATAAGAAAACTGAGAAGTACATGCCCAAAGCCATGTACCTGACTGGCGGCAGAAACAGCATTTGCACTGAGGCAGGACAAACTAAAACCTATGGTGTGATCTTTACTATGATATTCTAAGACAGTTTGATGAGGACAGAAGGGAGAAAAGGGAAATATGATTTCAAGGAAAGAGAATCCTTCTTTCAAAATTGAAAGTGCTACTCTTTCAAAATTGTAGGCGGAGAAAGGGCAGGAAGCTTTGAGGGCATTGCAGAAAGATCCCACACGAGGAGGGAGAAGGAAACGATCTGAAGACAATGGCAATGTCAAGCATAACCTGGGTGTGCACAGGAGCAGAGAATGAGGTTCACTCTTTGTGGGGAGACAGGAAAGGATATAAAGGAGGTTCTGTTTCATCTGAGTTTGACAAGTGGAAAGTGAACCTACCAGAAAGAAGTGACATTGCTAGTGTATCTCCAGAAGCAAGGCATGCAACATATCTAGGCAGTGCACTAAAACAGTATAGTGATTAACTTCATTCTGTAAGTAGGAGACCTCAGCATATTCTATGTGCAGCATATCAACAAACTCATTACATGCTGAAAATATCAACACTCAAAATGACTTTCAAAATGTCTAATCTACTGAGCATCATAGTTTATCCTACCCTACACTAAATATGCTAAGGGCTCATAATGCCTATCAGATGGGCAACATCTTCTAAAACTGAGCTTATTGTTATAAGTATTGAATATCTCATGAAGCACTGAACATCGTACTGGAAGTAGAAAAAAAGAGTAGCTTCTGGGAACTTACAGTTACCACACACACCTGAAAGCCACTGGGCCTGAAGACTATTTGCAGCATCAAACTAAAATTAACTGCTGAATGATGAGAATAGGGTCATCAAAACAAAACAATAACAAAATGTCGTAAGAAATTCAAAGAATAAAAAAAGAACAACAAAAAATTAAGCATTAACTGTTCCTTTCAAAAGACCAGCAATCGGCAATACAATTATCCAAACTATCCTGCCTAAACACATAAATACATCTTTTTTTTCCTTCTTTCTTTTGTCCTTTTCCTCATTCCAGTTTGTCTTCCCCACTGAACAAATTCTTTCCCTTTCAGTGTCTACGATCCCTATCTAATTTTATCTACTCTTCCAGCTCCTCACACTAGCGAGATAATACAATGTTTGCGCATGTGAATCTGGTTTATCTGAGTTACCCATATAGTCTCTAGTTGTAGCCATTTATCTATAAAAGCCTCCATTTCCTTTAGCATCCATATATCCTTGCTGTAGTAGTCAATCCCTCCACCATTTTCTTTTCTGTGACTTTTTGTTGCCTCAGGTCCTACTTTCTTTCTCTGTCTCACATTTTTCTTTGTCTAAGTCTGTCAGCATCTCATTGGAAATCTACTCAGCCTCAATGCCAGCAAACTCATAAATAACCTACTTATTGATGTTCAGTCCTAGCTGGTTCTCTATCACTAATATGTTATCTCTGGTACTTACTATTGCATAAATCACAGAGTCTTTTGTTAAGTCATTAAATGTGTTTGCATCTTCATAACTTTCTTCTATATGTGGCTCATGCATGCCATATGCATTTCTATGCTGCAGTGATATTCTATATAACATTTACAATGTTAAAAACTTTCTAAAATTCTCACAGCTCTTAGCAAGATTCAATTGCTTCACCTGTCTGCAGCAACTGCTTGAGGTAGTATATAATAATAAATAGCTGATTTGAATACAGCTTTTGCACCTTGATTGAATGATTGTGAATCTGTGTGATTTTACTCAGAGGTAAATACACGAAGTTTTCATCAGGATATATGTAGCAAATTGAAAGCATTGATAAAGATCACAGGAATTGTGAACAGGATATTGTTTTATCTATGATATCCTCTTGCCTAAGAAATGAAACAACTCAAAAACAAGTCTTCAAAACATGATAATGCCATCCAGATATTATTACAATGGTGAGAGTTATCAGTAAGAGTATGTTTGCTCAGAGTTTTTAATGCTCAAGGTTCTCTACCTAGTAGATTAGATTAGCTTTAGTTTGATCCCTACAATGTTTCCACTTCAAAGCAACACTACCTGGTCTTTAATGCCTTGGATCCTGGCATGGTCTTGAATGTGTGAGTTTTCCAGCAAATGCTCTAATACCAAACTTGTTTCATTAAATATTTATGCTGACAAATATTGCTCACCCACAGTGATTCTATGAAACTCTTCCTTAAAAACTTTTCTGTCTTCATGCCTGGCACTTCCTGCCTTAGTGCTGACCTTCATGCTATAAAAATCATGATTTTCGAAGCATGGCATCCACCTGTGGTTTTCTATAAACATTTGCATATATAGAGAACCACTGGTATAAGCCTGGGCTCTTGCAAATATGGAAATTATTTTTTCCTTTGTTTGGAACACCAGGAGTGAAAGCACTGTGCCCTTCTACATCTGGTCTTCCATTCACATGACAAGTAAGTTTATCACATCATCAACCAGCCCAGAGTTTTTCTTCATGATGATATTAGGTCTAATGGATGCTGACAGCTTCACTGCACCACTTATTTACTTTTCACTCAATATTAGCCATTTATGATGGCTAATGTTGCCAATTATGAATGTGCAATGGTGGTTACTCATTTGCTTCCTTGATGCTGCAGTTATTTTGAGTTTCATCTCAAGAATATTGTCTTCCTTTTGTTGTGACTAGGAGAAAAAGATGCTGATTTGTTTTTAAAGAAATGATGGAATGGGAAAATGCAGACCAGAATATCTGATACAGGATCCTCAAGCCTCGGGCCACAGCCTATTACTGATCCATGTCCTGTTAAGCACAAGCTGTACAGCAGAAAGCATATGGTGGTGAACAAGTGAAACTTGATCAATAGCCCCTCCCAATTGCCTGCTTTACCACTTGGGCTCCAGCTCAGCCACAGCACTACATTCTGATGAGAACATAAACCATCCTGTACACTGTGTGTATGTGGTGTTTAGGTTGTGTTCTCCTTAGGAGAATCTGAAGCCTGATGATCTGAGATGGAGTTGAACTAGTGATGCTAATACGGAGAAGCAGCCAAATACACAGATTAACATTACCGGAGAGGTTTGACTACGTAGACTATAATAAATCAATTGTTTTCAGACTCATATCAAAACCCTATCAGTGAGTATAAGTGACAACTAAGTTGAAATTTTATATTGGTGAGTTGATATACTTCAGTTGTACAGCTGAAGCTGGTAGCACGTTTTGGGTCAGATTATGACACTTATTTTAGTCTACACATGGGCTTCCCATTATTTTATTTGCTACTTCTATCTGTGTCTCTTTCGCACACTGCCCACTTGTCCTCAGTCAAACTTTTTCATTAGCAAATGAGCTCACCCTTACGAAAATGAGTAAAATACAGACATCACTGGAGTATTGCTCTGAAAGTAGGGAAGGAAGGATTCACGGGTGGAAGAAGATTTTGAGACTCACAGACGTCTAACAAAAAAGTTGCACTTAAAATAAGATATCAAGAAATTATAGGTCATTGCAACAGGTGATTTTCATTTTCCAAGCCCACTTTCTATAATATGTGGTAGGTACTGTTCAATGAAGTCTTGAAATTTTCAAAACTGGTTTCATGTGCAGAGATGAAACACCTTGCACTCAAAGAAAACACTTTGGAGGTTTTTACTTAAAAAAAAATCAACCCAAAAATAGAAGTAATTATTGAAGGCCACTGCTTTATCAAATGTATCCTCACTGAGAGCATAATTTTATTAGCTAACTGTATTGCTAAAGCTAAGAAGTCCTTCATTGGTGAAAGTTTATTCCCTTTCTACTAAGAACATTAATTGTGAATTGTTAGGTGATGTTGCAGTTCAAAAGATGTCATACATTTCTCTTGTGGTTAGCATCATAACTAGACAAACTGATGAAATTGCAGAAGATATTACTGAGACCCAACTGTTTGGGAGGATTAATGAGTCACTGTGGTACATACCTTAGGCTGATGAGCTTACTGATGTTGACAAAAAGACAGCAATGCTTGCTGTCTGGAGTGATATATTTTACAGAAGATGTATATGAGGATACATTATGTACACTTTTGTTATCAACCATGGCAACTGCAGAAGTATTCAAGTATAACATCAGGAAAACTGGATTGGTTGATTTGTGTTTGTGTATGCATGGATGGAGAGGCAGCCATGACACGACAGTTTCCTGGTTTCACTATTTGGGGCAAAGCAATCACTGGTGAATGTGTCCACACTGTGTAATCCATAAGGAAATAGTAGCTAGCCAAAACATGTCACCTCAACTTGATGCTTGCAGGATGTGATTAAAATGTTCACATTAAAGTACATGCTTGTAACTGAAGTCCACTCACATGGCTTTGTGAAGAGACAGATAGAAAGCACACATGTCTTCTTTTACATACAAAACTAAGATGGTTTTTCTAAAAGTATCACTTTGAGTTTATAAGAGCTGCTGTAGAAATTTATTTTAGGAAACTAGTCACTACTAACAATATATTTCAGTGGCACACAATGAACGGGTCATAAAACTTGCTTACTGGAGTGACATTCAATTTGCTCAGTGAACTTAATGTACAACTTCAGGGGAAAAGGACAACTGTGTTCAAGTTGGAAGCTAAAACGTCTATATTAAAAACCAAACTGCAATTATGGGGGCAATGACTGAACATTGTTTTTTTTTTTTTTTTTGCGGAACCAGGGATTGAACTCAGACCCCTTGCGCTTGCCAGGCAAGTACTTATTCTACTGAGCTATCTCCCCAGCCCCAATGTCGTGATTTTTTCATGAATTCAAATATTAGCAGAGATTTTGAAAGAGACCGCGCCATGGCCTTCTTTCTCCTAGCTGGTGCAAGATCACCTGTCATAGTTTTCAAGATTTTGAGCATTACATCCCCACAGCAAGATACCTCTCACCTTAGAAATAACGTATCCATAACGCATTTATAAATAAGCCAGGCAAATCAACTTGTCATTTCTAAAACAGAATCAACAGCTTGAAATCACAGTTGATGGTAGCCTTCCTATTTGTTAGAGACAATTTCATATTTCCATACACTCTGAATTAAAGTCAAGATAGCATATCTTGAGATGAGTACAAAGGCCCTAAAAGTCCCACCTCCATTTCCAACATCTATCTTTACGAAGCAGGGCTTCCTGCTGTGACAGCAACTAAAAAAAGTTACAGAGCCAGCTGAATATAAGCAACACACTTCTGGTGTGGCCGTTTTCCAGTGTGCCTAGAGAGAACATTTAGTTGCAGTAGAGCAAGCTCAAAGATCCCACTGATTTGATATCCTGGTAAGTTCTGTAATTATGTCAATATGTGTTACAATGTGGTAATAATAGAATAAAGTATGCAGTAAGTGTGATATCTTAGAATCATGCTGAAACCACTCCACTCCCTACTAAGGTCAAAGGGAAAAATTATCTTTCATGAAAATGGTCTCTGGTGGCAGAAAGACAGGGACTGCTGTGATGCACATCAGCAGACAACGCAGTGCTGTGGAACATTGATTTATTTCCCTCCTCAAGGGACTGGCTGGGAACTATGGCCTGCTGCTGCCTCCAGGTTCTGAGAACGTATTGCTCCACAAGTCACTAGTCCAGGAAAAAAGATAATACTTCTGATTTTGAACTATGCTTTCTGTATTTTTTTTTAGATCTCTTTCACACTGTTGTGAAGTTGAAAAATCTTTGAGAAAAATGTTACAATTTGGGATCTGTCTATAGCGTATATGAATGTTACTTATTTATTTAATTTTTTTATGTATTTGGTACAGAGTCTGCAGGGTGTACAGGATATCACTACACAGATCTGACTTGTAGTGATTCTCCTGTTTTTAGCCTCCCAAGCACTGGGATTACAGGTGCAATTGAACCTGGCTGCTGCACTCTGCATAAGCAGGTGCTTTAGTCCACTGAGATACTGTCCTCTCTCACGAATGTTACTTTATAACGTGACGTGTACTATTTTCTTTTTTTGTATGTTGCAGTAAATTGGAAACATTAATAAAAGATTCCTGATCCTGAAAAGAAATACATTACTTTCAAGAGTTTTAAAAATTTAAAAATGTGGTGTTCTGCTAGTATCTCATATCCCTCATTTCTATATGGCATTTGCCTATATTCATCAGTGATTTTGTCTTCCACCCCTCATCACCACACCATATGCACGTATACATGTTTGCATTCATCCCTTGGTATCTAGAGATATCTGAAGAAATTAGGCTTCAGGTCTTCTACATTTTGCCATACAAAAATCTGGGGTTAGACTGGGTGTAGTGGTGCGTGCCTGCAATCCCAGTGCTTGGGAGGCAGAAAACAGGAGAGTCTCTATGAGTCCAATCTGTGTGGTGAGAGCTCGTAGACCCTGTGCTAAAACTACATTAAAAATTAAAAAAATTAAAACAATCTGTGGATGTTCAAGTTTCTTATATTAAGTGGTATATTTGCATGTAAGATAAGCATATCTTCTCATATACTTTAAATCATCTCTGAACTGCATATAATATCTAATAAAACTAAATGCAAGCCGGGCATGGTGGCACACGCCTATAATCCCAGCACTCGGTAGGCTGAGGCAGGAGGATCGGTGTGAGTTCGAGACCAGCCTGAGCTACAAAAGTGAGCGCAAGGCCAGCCTGAACTGCATAATGAGACCCTGTCTCAAAAAAGACAAAAAAATAAAAATAAAAATAAATGCTATTTTAAGAATTATTATGATATGTTGTTTAGGAAATAATGACAAAAATGCCATACATGTTCATTATAGATGCAATTTTAGAAATAATTTTGATCCATGGTTAATAAAATCTGCAGTCGGGCATGGTGGCTCACGCCGGTAATCCCAGCACTTGGGAGGCTGAGGCAGGAGGATTGGTGCGAGTTCGAGACCAGCCTGGGCTACAAAAATGATCTCAAGGCCAGCCTCAACTGCATAGCGAGATCTTGTCTCAAAAAGACAAAATTTAAAAAAAAAAAAAAAAAAATATATATATATATATATATATATATATAAATTTAAAAAAAAAGACAAAATAAATAAATAAATATATAAAATCTGCAGATACCAAGCCCACATAGAGAGCTGGCTGCATGTGCAGTGTACCTAAGTCACTGAACATTTGAAGGAATGTTTTAGACATAACAATTCTTTTCTATGGAATGTTTTAACACACATTTTCTGAGAATAAGAACATTTTTTGCCTAAGTATAAATATTGAATTTGTAAAAACTGTGAATTGATGTTAAATTGTCATCTAACATTCAAATTTTTACCCATCATCTCAGTAACATTTTTATGATAAATTTTTCAAGTCCAGGACCCAAGAAAACATCCCTGATAAATTACCTTTCATTTAATTTATACTGCTTTGAGCTTCTTTAAGGTAGAAAATTTCCAGTCAGTTTTGCTTTTCTAACATCAACATTTGGAAATATACTGACTAGTTGTTCTGTAGAATGCATCTCGATGTGGATTTGCCTGTTTCCTTACATAGATTCAGGTCATGCATTTTGACAAGAACTCTTTGTATGTGATGTGTCATATCAAACGTGATTAATTTGCACCAATATTTGTGGTGATAATCTGGTTGATTGATTGAGGTGTTACCTGTTGGGATTCTTCATTGTAAACAGAACTTTGTCCCTTTTAAATGAAATAAATGATGGGGAAATACTATACTGTGAAAGTGTAAGCATCTCCAAAACATTTTTACACAATGATTTCAGCGCTCATTGATGGTTCTCATGAATCAAACATTACTGGGTCATTTTAAAAATTATATTTCTTATTTTGCTCCTGTGGGCCTTTTCTCCAATAGTTTCTCAGTGGGCATTTTCTGCATCAGTTTTTGAGTAATTTCTTACTTTCTGGTACTGTAAGACATTTACATCCATCTCGAACTTTCTTTGTGAGTCCTTTGAATCAGCCATTTGTCCATTTCTCTTTTAATAAAATAACTAAGGTTCTTTCATTAGACAATTGTGTGTGTTCAATGTATTTATCTTTATTACATCTTGCTAGTGTTATGGTCACAGTAACTTTGGTACCATCTCAGAGTTACAGTATTCTTGTCAGACTAAAAAAAATAAGGAACACAGATCTCAGCTACATAATCTAGGTTATCAACCCATTATACGATTTCATTGTTTATCTCAAGGTGACCTTGAAAGATTATGTAGTTTTTGACAGTCATAATTAAATTTATAATTTGATTTTCATAATCATGATTTCATCTTGGTTTCAGTTCTGTATCAGTGATGGATGCTCATGAAATGTTGTATTTTAAAGGTTAAGTTGGTTGGTGTTAAATGATGTGTGTCCACTACAGCAGCACTAAAATGTGTGCATGTGCAATGACCCTCTAGTAACTATGAGTCCATACAGAATCTATATATTTGTTTCAAGATACCATTGTCTAATAAAAGACTCCATGCAGTAATGCAATTTGAAAGCAGTTCATTTCTATGTTCTGTCTATTAAAGTATTTGGATGGCCAAAAGAGTCAGGATGGCTATTTCAAATCAATGAGTCTCTTCAAAATTGCTTAAGGAGATGTAATTAAGTTAATAATATATTCTGAAATATTAAAAATTAATGTAAATAATTTATTGGCATTGATGTAATAAATTCGACATTTAAGGAATATAAGAAGGAGTGAGCTTTTTCATGCACAAAAGCACCTTGATATTAAAAATTTGAGGCATGGATGAATGATGAATGGGCCTTGTGGCAGAATCCAGGTAGAGCCTCAGAGTATGCACTGTCACTACTGTTTTGGTCTTCCTTTGTGAAGTCAAATCAGTGTGTTAATCTACAGATTCACAGACTATCAACCCTGAGAGGAACCTAAAATATAATGCATTTTATTATTTGATCTTCACATTGTATTCTTACCATACCATGACAAAGGTGAAGGAATGCTGCTCATGCACTCTGAAGTCTATGTCTTATGTGTTATTGAATTCTAGACAAGATAACAGCTCTGAGAAAAAAAAAAAAAACCCTAGAAGAGCAAAGAACTGTAAATAGACACTGTTTTTCTATTTTCTTTTGCTAAGTCACCCAAAAAGCAAATTGCCTTAATTGGTAAAACTAAATCTACTACATAGAAACCAGGAATCAAGGGGGGACAGCACAGTCACTATCCAAGTCAGTGAAATTGACTAACAGCTGGAGGCGAGAAGTTGAACCAGTGTTGTGGCAGGGATCCCTCCATTTTTTACCTGTAGACTGAGCTGAGAAAGTATAGCTTTAACTGGCTCCCATTTGACCTTATTAAAAGTTTGTATGTTCTTACTCTAACCTTTTATCCTTTTGACATTTCGTTCTTTGTGTTTTATAGTCCTTTTGTCTTCCCACATCATAATTTCCTCTTCATATTGTACTTCTTTTCCTTCTATGGGGAGAAATAGTCTGTCTCCTTGCCATTTATTAAAGGGACAAACAGGAAAATATTCTTGAGGATGAAAATTGCCTTTATTAGCTGAGTTGCTGAAAGAATTATATGAGGCAATTATTTTTCACTTCTCTGAGACCTGAGCCATGTATTCTAACAATAATTGCTTGCAAGTGTGTTTGCCTTTGTGCTGTAATCTGTTTAAGAGCAGGGATATTTCTTTTCATCATCATTTCCCCAATACCTGGCACAATTCCTGACACAGAGTAAGTTCTCAATAAATGTTTGTTGAATGAATTAGTAATTGGTAATGTGTTGCATTTTTTAATCCAAATATCTATTTCTTTGCTAGACCGAATGTAGAGGTAATGTCAAATCTTATTCATATTAATACTACTGTTATTTTTGTACAACTTGCTAATGTAGTAGATACTTAGTACATTACAGTATGTAGAGGAATGCAAAGTAGGGTGAGACACAATGGGGGTGTCTCTGCTTCATTATTTAATCGCTGTAGAAAATTTTTGTCCAAAATTAACTTTTGTTCCATGCCCATCATTGACTTAAGCAGTACCACTATATGTGGCCTGTCTGTAAACAGAACCTTTGGATGGAGGAGGTCCATAATTTAGTAAGAGCCAAAGGTCACTTTTAGGAACACCATTAATTCACCTCATGTTGAAAGCATTAGGTGACTGAGGCAGAATGGGAATGATTAAGGTGGATAAAGGACACTTGTGTTTTGCCCTGTGGTACTACAGAAATAGTAGCCTTTCTTGTCTAAAAGGTCTAGTCTCGTGTATAAGTGCTAAACCACAGGCAACAGCATCTGTATAGAATAAAGAAGAAAGGAAGTAGAAAAGGCAAACTCTTATTAATATTGGTCCAAGGGTCTTTGGCCACCGTATTACAGGATATGCTCATACCTACATTTATAGCAGCACAGTATTATATGGTTTCTTATATATGAGAAATCCAAAATATAAATAAAGAACAAAATAATACAACTTTTATGCATTGCCAATGCACACTAATAAAAATTTGAAGAAAATTGTTCCATTCATTTACCAAAAAATATTTTTGGTTGCCTTCTGTGCCTGGTAGTACAAACTATAGATATAGGAGTAAGCAGCAAATGTTTTCACTATGCTAAAGAGTAGAACAGCCTGAGGGTTGAGCAATATAGACAAACAATTTCATCTTAAAAACTGGACATTTATAGTTAGAGAAATGCTAGGAAGAAAAATGCCTGAAGTTGAGATATAAATAATATAACCTAGTCAGGTGGGTCAAGGACAAGCTTTTTAAAGGAGCTTCAGAAAGGAATGAAAACAGGTACCTTCAGTATCCAGATAGGGAAGGAGAATTATAGAAAGTAGAAATTTGTGGACAGACCCCGGGGTGGGAGGAACTTGAATATTTCTGGAAGAAAATGAAAAAGATTGTGGTTGGAGCTCTGTGGGCAAGAAGGTTGGAATAAATTATATAGGAGAGAAAAGCAGAGACATAGGACAGATTACATTATGCCTGAAGGTCAAGGAGTTTAGGCTTTATCTTAATAAAAAGACACCAAATAATTTAATTCAGTTTATGAATGAGGTATTACTGATTTTGCTTTTTGTGCTAAATGGCTGCAGTAGATAGCAAAGTAGCCAGCCTCTCACTTCCCCACAGAGACCTCAGGTAAACAACACTGTAGCAATTGAACTACTCCAGAAATCAGTACCCGAACTGCAGCAACCTAATGAATGTCCACGGATGGAAAAGCTAGCCAGCAGGGAAGAAATACTGTGCAGTCTTCCTTACCTTTGCTTCCCTCTCTCCTTGGTTGACTGGGTGAAGCCAGGGGATTCTTGGTTGTTCTTTCAGGATGCTATCTCCCTTAGCTGAGGAAGTTCTTAAGGTGAATAAATCTGAAAGGTTTTGTTGTCCTTGGGAATAGTTTTGAATTATTGAATGAAGACATATCTGAAGACCTTAATGATAAGGTTCTAGTGACCCAATATAATGTTGTAGGTGATGAGCTTTCATTATAAATAATATTTGTCCCGGATTACTCTATGTCATTTCATCCTTTCTAGGGGCGCAGAAACACACATTATTTCCTCATTATTCAAATAAGGCAATTAGAGCCAGAGTCTGGGAGTCACCCAAGGTCACAACAGGTACCTGGCAGAGCTGGGAGTTAAGGCCAGGTCTTTCAAGAGCTGTGTTCTTTTTCTCCTTGCCAGTGCAGAAAAGCCTTGGAAAACTTCAAAGTCTGACTTTGAAAAAGAAAACAAATCTACCTGATTTTCATAAGAGAAGTTTCCTTTATTTTCAGTTATCACTTCAAGGCTTTTTGTGAAGAATCTTTCACATTTTTCTAATTTTTGTTTTTGGCTCCAACTATATGACTCCTTGTTCTTTTTTTTTTAATGAAAATTTATTTATTTATTTATTTATTTATTTATTTATTTATTTATTTATTTATTATAAGGTCTTACTACCAGCTCAGTCTCATAGTGATCCTCCTGTTTCATCCTCTCCAGTGCTGGAATTATAGGTATGTACCCTTATGTCCAGTTTTGGTGGCTGGCATGACACACTTGGGATTCTGGGGCCAATATGGCATGCAATACTAGGGATTGAATCCTGGTCCTTGGACTTGCCAGCCAGATGTTTAGACTGCTGAGCTATCTCACCATCCCCTATGACTCTTTGTAAGGCTTAAATAAACCAAGTTTTTTTTTTTTTTTTTTTTTTTTTTTTTTTTTTTTTTTTTTTTGTTACAAATCGGTACTAGCTACATTATCAGCTTTTCATTGTATTTGACTTATATTTTCCCTGTCATGCACATGCATTTTATTGGTTAGGTGTTTACTTCCATGGCCATTTTCTGTCTTTTCTGACCATTCCAAATAACCTTGTTTACTAAAGCTTGTGAGATTCATAATATCTGCTGTGCTTTCTTATTATGTGCTTATTTGTGTCAAATAAGAAAACAAACAAAAATATTTTTGAAGTGTGATGAAAGAAATCTAGAAAAGGATTAAAAACTTACATGGTGTTTTGGTCGGATGGTAGGTTACTTTCACTTCTGTCAGGATTACTAGTCATATCAGTGAGCAGGAGTAGGCAGATTTTCTCTCTGTGTATTCTCTCAAGTTCTTTTCTTTCTTGCTTTCTTTGCTTTTCACACAGCTACTTTATTTGAGGGACACACACACACACACATCTTTATTCATCAGTTGACGGACATTAAGACTATTCCCAAAGTTTATCTATTATAAACATGGATGTGTGTGATATGATGCTTTTAATTCTTTCAAGAAGATATCAAGTAGAGGAATAGCTGGGTCAAATGTATTCTCTGATTTTCATTTTCATCTTTTTAACAATGTATTTAGAACATGGTCTACAGGGTATCACTACACAGATAGACTTGTATTGATCTTCTTGTTTTCAGCCTCCCAAGCGCTGAGATTACAGGTGTGCACCACCATACCAAGTCTCAATCACCATCTCAGTGCACCCTGACTTAAAATTATACTACATGTAATCCCGGTACTCAGGATGCTGAGACTGGAGGATTGCTGTGAGTCTGAGGCCAGTCTGAATTACAAAGTGAGCTTCAGTTCAGCCTGAATTGCATAGTGAGATTCTATGTGAAAAAAGACAAGACAAAACAAAAGAAAAGAAATTATGCTATCATTCTATATCAATAACAGTGGCATGGTACAGGAAAATAATAACAATAGCAAAGCAGACCTGAAGGACAAGGGACCAGACTAAAAGATGCAGAAACAACTCCAAATGCACTCAGCCACCTTATTATTGACCAAGGGGCTAATCACTTGAGCTTTTCTTATGATTGAATTAGGAATATCCATTCTCTGGAAGGAAAACCTTATACTATGAACTTAACTTGTTGCTGTTGATCTTATCACCTGGCTGAGGTTAATGTTGGTTGGGTTTTGCTACTGATAGTTACCCCAACACCTTCTAGTAATACTGCACTCTTCAGAAATGAATAATTTGACCAAGCAGATAATTCTGTGGTCTAAGCACCTGCTTAGGTAAGCACAAGGACCGAGGTTTGATCCCCAGTACTGTGTGCCAGCACCCCTCACTTAGCCAGCCACTGAGACTAGGCATGTTGGTGCATGCCTGTAATCCGAGTTCTGGGGAGGCAGAGAAAGGAGGATCACTATAAGTCTGAGCTGTGTACTAAGATCCTGTACCAAATAAATAAATAAATAAGATTTTTAAAAGGAAATGAATAATTTTATAAAACAGCTATTTAAGGAGTTGGAAGTTATGTCCCTCTTGTTTGAAAGAATAAATTATTTAGAATTCCTCTGCAAAGATTTGTCTGTTCTTATTAAATACTAATTAAATTTTTGTGAGCTCTCTAGAACCAGTTAATTGCTCACAGACGTCAACTTATTTTATGGAAGAGTGGTTTCACAAATCAAGATTTCAGAGCAAGGGATCATTGTTGCTATTGAGATTCTTTGCTTCTTGGCCTTCTCAGCAGACAAGAAAGTCTGTGTCTACTAGTTTTCCATATAAATATAATTATCAGTATTTCTGTAGGTAACCTTATATATTTAAATTCAATGAACATAGAAGTTCATAGTTATGTCTTCGATTCTAATTCAGCAACAAATGGCTTATTCCAATTGTTTCCTTTTGTTTGCCTGTGACTTGCTGTATTATTTACCTTTCTCCTTGCTAGAGTACCATACTTACCACCCACAAACTAAAGGAGAAGTTTAATTTGGCTGATGGTATCAGGGGATTAGTCATAGTTAGCAAGGTTCAAGGAAGAACCCTCGTGGGTGAAGCAGAGAGGCTTCGGTCATGTCCGTGGGAAAGCAAAGCAAGGGAACAGTGCCAGAGAGAAAAGGTCCAGGGAACATAGGTAGTGCTAAAGCCACACCTCCACTACCCACTCAGATACACTCAGAAATACATTTTATTAATCCCCTCCCAGCCAGCTCCCAAGACAATCAAGTTCACATGATGAAGTTTAACCAATACACCTTCTAAGAAGTTTAGCTGGCACTGTTTGCCATTTACTTTGTTCTGTTTTACAATACATGTGTACTGGCTTCAGAATTATTATTATTATTATTATTATTATTATTATTATTATTATTATTATTATTTTTGGTAGTACCAGGGTTTGAACTCAGGACTTTATGTTTGCCAGGCAAGCATGTTTTCCACTGAGTTATCTCCCTGGTTGTCTTCAGAATTCTTAAACTACACTCCTATGAAAAACAACTTTACAAACTAGAGCAGCGGCTCTCAACCTGTGGGTTGCGATCCCAGTGGGGGTTGAACGACCATAACACAGGGGTTGCCTAAAGCCACCGGAAAATACATATTTAAGCCCATGCTATACCATGGTGAAATGTTATTTATTGGAATTAGTAATAAATGTTTCTCAACATATAATTAAATATTGTTTTTTGTGATTAATCACTATGTTTAAATTATGTTTGATTTGTAGCAATGAGAATACACAATGCATATCAGGTATTTACACTCCGAATCATAACTGTAGCAAAATTACAGTTTTGAAGTAGCCACCAAAATTATTTTTTGCTTTGGGGGTCACCATAACATGAGGAACTGTATTGCAGGGTCATGGCATTAGAAAGGCTGAGAACCACTGAACTAGAGTATCAAGCTAATATGTACTCCTACAAATTCCATTCATTTCCAGAGTTACACCAGCATGCAGTCCTCCCCCTTGAGGTTCAGTTGTTGTGGACATTTGTAATATAGCCAGATTCTTCTGTGATAGTGCATATTCTAGCTTGGGGTCCTCTGAACTCCCAAATGAATTTTTAGAAATTGTATATATTATTTACTCTATCCTGTAAAGTTCTTTTTAATATATTTGGCACATGGTTTCACTATGAAGCTTGGATTTATAGCGATCCTTCTGTTTTCAGCCTTCCCAGCACTTGGATTACAGGTGTGCACCAGCACATCCAGTTGTGGTGGCCCGCTCAGCATGCTCAGTTGCCTGAGGGTAGGGCTGGTGTATCACATAAAGTGCTACAGGTTTCAAGACATACAGTGGCCTTAATCCATTTTTACAGAATAATACAGAACAATGTCGCTGCTTCCAACATGTACTATGCCTCACCTACTAACTATATTTTGCCCCAACCCCTAGCAATCATGAGCATGTTTACTGTCCTTAATGTTTTGGTTTTCCAAAATGTCAGTGAATATCAATTGCTGTCTCAGCATGCCCAGGGATGGAACCCCTGTCCCCTGCATCTGCCTAAGCAGGCGCTTTAATCCGCTGAGCTATTTGGCCCTCCCTTATGCAATCTTTTAAATTTATATTTTTATCGGCACATGGTTGCAGTACATAATGATTACTTGCCTTGTGGAGAAGTAGTACATGTTTGTAACACATGTCAATTCTTTATTTATTCTCATTTCCCTCCATCTCTTGCATGCAGATTTTGCCTGAACATAAGTTTTCAAATCAATTAGGCTAATGTCTAGTGCTACACCTGCTTATTTGCATCATAAGAGTATTTTCCACATGTAGGTCTTTTTTATTTGACTTTTGAGAATGTTCTCTAGTTGCATCTATTTTCTGATAAAACACACAGATTTATCCTGTCTTATAGCTGAATAATACTCCATTGTGTAAAAATAGCACATCTTCTTTATTCATTCTTCAGCTGGTAAGGATCTGAGTTATTTCCAAGATTTAGCTATGACAAACTGTGATGCTATAAACATGGGTGTACATGTGTCACCGTGGTGTGAGGTTTTCAGTCCTTCTGGAAATAGCCAGGAGGCTACCAGGAGGGAAATAGCTGGTTTGAATGGGATCTTCAATTCTAGCTTTTTAAGGAATGTTCACACTGATTTCCACAGTTGTACCACATTGCACTCCCACCAACAAAGGAGAAGGGTTCCTTTTTCTCTACAGCTCCTTCAGCATTTCTTATTGGTTGACTTTTTGATGTTACTCATTCTTTCTGGAGTGAGATGTAATCTCAGTGTTGTTTTAATTTGCATTTCTTGAATGATCAATGATGATTTTTTTTGTACAGTTGAAAAATGGAATCTGGTCTATGGAAAGGAACAGATAATAATTTGTTTTGTCTCCTTCTTTGCATTGTTTGGACATTTTTTCTTAATTTCTTTCTTTTTTTTTTTTTTGTATTTTTGAGACAGAGTCTCGCTGTACAGTTCAGGCTGCTCTTGAGCTCAGTTTTGTAGCCCAGGCTGGTCTCGAACTTGCACCGATCCTCATGCCTCAGCCTCCCAAGTGCTGGGATTACAGGCATGCGCCACCACGCCCGGCTCTCAATTTCTTATATATTTGTTTTTTCTTCTTCTAATCTTACACGCATATATCTGCTAAAATGAGTAACTGGTTGGAAGAGAAAACTATTGTTACAACAAATACTGTGAGATACATATTACTTTGTTAAATGAAATTCTGTGTCATTTGTAATTTTTTAAATTCTAATTTGTACTCTCTTTAAAAAATAAAAAAGGGTATTTTCCATGTTGTAAGACTGTTTCTTTCACAATATCTGTACCATTTTGCATTTCTACCAGCAGAGAATTTTTGTTCTGTTAGCCTGCATGCTTGCCAGAAAGTGGGGTTGTCAATTTTGGGAGAATTCTAATCATTTTAACAGGTGGGCCATGGTAGGCTACTGTTGCTTTAATTTGCATTTCTCTGTGATATATGGTGTTGAACATACTTTCCTTGATATATTTTATTTGGTGAGATGCATATTCATATCTTTTGCCCAGTTCAAAAACTGAATTATGTTGTTTTTATTGTTGTATTTTGAGTTCTTATATATTGTAATGCAAGCCCTTAAGCAGATATATATGTTAGAAATACTGTTTTCTCCCAGAATGTGGTTTCTCTTTTCATTCTCATAACAGTGTCTTTCTTGGAGTAGGAGTTGCAAGTTTCAGTAAATTAAATTTATTACATTTTTCTTTACTAGAATATGTATTATCATGAGTATGTATGTGAATATGGAATTCATTATCAGAAACAAGTCATGTGTATTTTTGTCTTCTTTCCTTCTAGGATTTTTAAAATTCTGCATGTTTTATTTATATTGACCAAACAGCTTGATTTCACTTTTCTAAAAGTTATAAGGTCTGCATCAAGATTTAGGTTTTTTTATTTTTCATGTATATATCAAATCATCAGTTTTTAGCACCATTTTGAAATGAATTTAATTTTGCCTTGATTGCCTTGTGTTTTTGGTAGAAGTCAATTGGCTGTGTTTGTGTGGGTCTATTTATATGTCTAATTTTTTCCTAATGGTCTATATGTCTCTTTTGCCAGTACTATGCTGACCTTATTACTGTTTTATATTAGGTCTCAAAGTTGTTTTTCAGCATTATTTTGTTATTCTAAGTCTTCCTTTCCACATAAACTTTAGAATCATTTTTCAATGTTTACAAAAGGATTGCTGGTCTCTGGATTGTGATTGCCCTGACTGTATAGATAAAGTTGAGAAACACTAATGTCTTGACAATACTGAGTCTTCCAGTCCCAGGACATGAACTATCTCTATTTCTATACATTTTTTTCATTGGTGTTTTATAGTTTTTCACAAGTATGTTTTAGATTTACACTTAAATGTTTCTTTTTCTTCTTTGTAGATACCGTGTCAAGTAGCATTATTTTAAAATTTCAAAAATCCAGTTTTTCACTAATGGCATATAAGAAAATAGTTTACTTTTATATACATGACCTTGTATTCTGGAATCTATATTTCAAATACATTTATATTTCTCTTGAGATATCCTCTGTGACTCATGGATTAGTCAAACTATGCACTTTAATTTTTGTGTATCTAGAGATTTGTGAGCTGTCTTGCTGTTCTTAATTTCTGGCTTAATTTCAATATGTCTGAAAACATACACTGTATGAGTTTTATTCTTTTATAGTTGTTAATATGTGATTTATGGCCTATAATATAGTTTATCTTAGTGAGTGCTCCAAGTTTTAGAAGAGTATGTATTCTGCTATTGTTGGATAGGTTATTATATACATATCGCCTAGATTAAGTGGATTGGTGATTGGTAATTCAAGCCATCCATATTCTTGCTGACTTCTTGCTTAACTTACAAATTACTGAGGTAAGAGTGCTGAGATGTCTAACTATAATGCTATATTTGCTTATTTATATTTTAGTTCTATCAGTTTTTGTATTTTTATATTTAGGTCATGTATTTTCATGTTCAGTTTTCAGTGCATACATAGTGTTATGTGACATTGTTATGCACAACCAACTTCTTAATAATTAGTGTTCCTCCTTGCAGACTCACTCTACAGTTGACTGTAATCTTCAGGCAGGTGCTTTTTCTGTCTACTAGAAAGCCATTCCAGGGAGCTTTGGCAGCCTTGACTTGTCAGGGGGGCAGTGCAGCTTCTTGGGGACAAAGTTTAAAAAGTAATAACTAGTGTTCCTTTCTTGTTACCGATTATTTTCTTTGCTTTGAAATTAGCATTGCCCGACATCAATGTAGCTCTCTATTTGTTTATGTTAGCAGGGTATAGTCTTCTTCATTCCTTTATTATTTTTATTTATTTATTTTATGTACTTGGTATAGGAATTCACTACGCAACTTGGACTTGTAGTGGTCCTCCTGTTTTCAGCCTCCCAGCACTGGGATTACAGGTGTACACCACCATGCCTGGTCTGCAGGCCTTTATTTTTAATCCATCTGAGTATATCACAAATAGACATTCTACGATAATAAAAATATCTTGATTATTTTATTGTCTCTTAGTTGGTGCGTTTAGGCCAATTACTTGAAAAATAATTATTGATATATTTGAATTAAGCTTCCACATTTGTAGCTGCTTTCTATTTGTTGCATTTATTCATTGTTTCTTCTTTGCATTCTTTTGCTAAAGTACATCACATAATAGCACTTTAACTGTTTGTTTAGCATGGAAATTATACTTTTATTTATTTATTTATTTATTTAAATTTTATATTATATTGGTGATTCAAAACAAAGCAATTCATGTGTTCCTTTTAGTATAATACTAAGCAAGCAAATAAATATTTCCAGGTATTTTGTTATGAGTTTAAGATAGCTGATTTTACATAGTGATTACATTTCTCTATGTGCTCATCAATAAAAATATTTTTTTTTCCTTTTTGCTCTCTATTTATGACAGGTCTTGCTTTGACTTGCCCTTGATCACACAGCAAAAAAGCTTAATTACCAGGCATGAAATGCAGAGCTAGATTGGTGAGATGAGCTGTAGGAGGCTTGGATCAATAGCCTCCAACATTGCAAGTTTCAAAGGTGGCGCACTGCAATTGTGGAACATTGCACTGTGCATGCATCTGCTTCCTCTTAATGCAAAGAGAATTGTTTTTCTTTCCTTAGCAACATCAATAGGAAGGTGGATCATGCCCACACACTGTGCTCTGTATAACTATTGTGAGGACAATGTGCAGTGTGTCAACTGTTAAAAAAAAATAATAATGTTTATTGAAAGTGTTAATGTTTAATTGTTTGATCAATCTTATACACTGATATCTATTAATCTAAACTGATCCGATGATGAAAATATGTAATATAACTGTCTTAGTTACTTTTTTCTCGTTGCTGGGACAAATACTCGATGCTCAAAATGAAAGAAGGAAAGGTTTATTTAGCTCACAGTTCGTGGAGGTTTCAGTCCAAATTCGGCTGGCCCAAGGCTGAGTGGAACAGGGCAGAGAGCATCCAGTTCATGGTGGTGGAACAGCAACAAAATGGTGGCAGAGGTAGCCAACCAAACAGGACAACAGAGAGAAACAGCTCTAGTCTGTCTCCCTGTCTCTCCTTATATTCCTATCAGGCTCTAGTCCTTAGGATATCTGCCCTAGATCACACCCATAGTCCCAGCCCTATTCAGACCAATAATCCCATAAGTACTAAAACATAATCCCAGTGACTCATGAGTCAAGTCTCAATCTATAGAAGTCCCCACCCAATGACTACATGAGGCTTTGGGGAGACAACTAGACATAAACCATAACAATAACCATTGTTAAATTTTTCTGGTTTTGAAATTCTGTACTATATGTATACTTTTAAAAAATTAGTATTTGTTCTAGATTTAAACTAACCTGAGTCCTCTTTCACGCAACAGTCTGCTTCTTCGAGTGCATCATAGCAAAGCATATGACTGACTTATAACAAAGTATTGTTTGTTTTATGCTCCTGTCCCTTATGACCATGCTGTCATTCATTTTATCGTAATTATCATGATTACCAATGCATTGTTACTATGACTAATTTGAAGTCACATATTAGTTCAGGTAAGAATAAGGGAAAGTACTTTAACTCTATTATTTCCCTTGCTTTACTATGGTTGGTCTGTATCATTTTCTTGCTTGCTGCCAAAACTCCTTCCACAATTCTTGCAAGTAATGTCTGTTTGTGAGCAAACTCAGTTTTTGATTGTTATTTCTTTCTGAATTTTGAGGTAAAGTTTTGATGAGTGTATACTTCTAGGTGGTTCACTTTTCGTCTTTCAACACTTGAAATATTTCACTTCATTCATTCTCTTATTTGTATCTTTTCTGATGAGAAGTCCACTGTTTATCTGATTTTTGTTCCTCTATATATAAGGTATATTTTTTCTTCTAGCTTTTTTCAAGGTTTTCTTTAGTGTGAATACATGTTTAAGTGTTTGATTTTTCTTTGAAGTGTTTTTTTTTTTTCCTTAGAACTGAACAACTTCTCTGTCTCGTCATTCCTACTTCTTTTATTCTTTTCTACAAGTGTCAATTCTAGGAATACTGGCTAATAATCATGTTGTTTACTGATTTGCATCTCAGAATATAACTTTTTTTTTTTTTTTGGCAGGACTGGGGTTCGAACTCACAACCTGCACTTGCCAGGCAGGCACTTGTGCCACCAAGCTATCTCCCCAGCCCCTTCAGAATATAACTTCTAAATAACCCAGATTTTGTTTCAGCATGTGTGATAGACAGAATAAATGATTCTGATTATGAGCTGCATTATAGTCGATTGTCAATATGACACCAGTTCTTTACAGCTCCTTTAATATATTTATTATCAATATTCTTTTATTTTCTCACACTATGCCCAGCTGTATGACTTGCTTTGTGTTAGGATGAGGCAAAAGTGACATTGTGCCAATAAGAGCACAAGCTTTACAATGTCTCACATATTTCCTTTCATGCCATTTGTTTCTGTACTTCGGCCTGTTTGGAACTGAGAATCAAGTGGCATAAAGCCAATTCATCAAAATTATTTAACTTGAGGTTAGCATAAATCAGCTGAAGCTAGTGGGTGTAGCTATGTGAGCAGGCTCTCACGGCAGTTGTATGTTCTTACAGTTGTACTTTTGGCTGCTTGTCATGTAGCATTATTATGGCAGTAGGTAACTCATACAACAAAGTAAGAAACCAGAGCATGTGCATATTTGGACCATAACACTATAAATATATGCAAGTGAGTATTACAAAGATTATAATGTTGGCAAAGTTTGATAAGAGATACACATTCCTGGAAAAGGACATATGAAGATCTCCTGAAGTGCCTTCCAAAGTTCTAATTCTTGACCCAACTGATGATGGTAAGTATGGTATTCTCATAATAAATCATTGAGCTACATTTGTTTCTTTTTAAATTGCAAATTAACAAATTATTACATATATCTATAAAGTGTAAAGTGATTATAATTTATGACTACACTGTTGAATAATTAAATCAAGTTAATTAGCATCTCTATCACTTCAAATATATGTTATTTAATAGTGATAATATTTGAAACTTTTTGTTTTGCTTTTTTTTTTTTTTTTTGTCTTTTTGAGACAGGGTCTCGCTATGCAGTTCAGGCTGGCCTTGAGCTTACTTTTGTAGCCCAGGCTGGTCTCGAACTCACACTGATCCTCCTGTCTCAGCCTCCCAAGTGCTGGGATTACAGGCATGAGCCACCATGCCCGGCTTATGTTTTGCTATTTTTTAAAAATGGATTTGATACAGGGTCTCACTATGCAGCTTGGACTCTTAGTCATCCTGTTTTCAGCATCCTCAGTGCTGGGATTATAGGTGTTCACCACTAGGACCAGATTTGGTGGCCAAATTAGCATGCATGGGGGCAGAGCTGGCATAGCATGCAGTACCAGGTATCAAACCTGGTTCCTGTGTTTGCCTAAGTGGGTGCTTAGCCTGCTCAGCTATCTTGCTGGCCTATAATTTTAAAATGTACAATGCACTATTAATTATTATATTCACCATGCTATGAAATATGTCTTTTTTAAAAAAAAGCCTAATGTAACAAAAACCTTTATTTCTTCTGTCTCAGTGAGACTTTATACCCTGTGGCTATGAGTACCCCAGCCTCCAGCCTCTTGTAACAGTTATTCTACTCCTTTTTTTCTATGGATTTCATTGTTTTAGATTTTACATGTGATTGAGAACATGTAGCAAGTATCTTTCCTTGCTAGAATTATTGCACTCGGTATAATATTTTCCAGTTCCATCTACATTGCTGCAAAAAGCCAAGTTTTTGCCCTCAGGTTCAGTAGTATTCTGTGGCTCCTGTATAGACTGCACTTTCCCCAGCTCATCTGCTGATTCCAGTACTTTGGCCCATTCCAGAACCTGACTATTATCAATTGTGCCAAAATTAATCAACACACTGACTGCAAATATTTTAGGTAAGTAGCGGGAAATGAGAATGCTGTGTCATACGGCAATTCTATTTTTAGTGTTTGGAGGAACCTCTTGAGAGTTTTCCATATCAGTGTGTTTATTTACATTCCCAACCACAGTATTAACATTCTCTACAGTATTTCCATATCCCCACTAACATTTATCTTTTGTCATTTTAATAATAGCTATTCTAATAGATGTTAGATGCTATATTGTATCATTTTATTACACATTTTGCTAATGATTAGTGATGTTGAGAATTTTTATGTTTGTTGATTATGTCTTCTTTCAAAAGTGTCTATTCAAATCTCTTGTCCATTTAGATGGATTATTTAGTTTTCTTCCATAAAGTTATTTGCTTTCTCTAATATGTTTTGAAGCTTAACCCCCTAACAAACACCTTGATTGCAAATGTTTTCCTTAAGCTCTCAGTTTTCTTTTACAGAAAATTTTTCTTTATTTGTCATGCCATTTATCTATTTTTGCTTTTAATGCTTATATATTTGGGATTCATCTAAAATATTACTAAGCTCAGTTGAGGTACTTATCCCCTTTGCTGGGGCTTTCTTGTAATAATTTCATGGTTTGAAGTTTTAGATTTGAGTCTTTAATCCATTTTTTAGTTGTTTTAGTGTATGATATGAGATGCAGGTCGAGTTTTAGTCTTCTACATACTCAAAATCAATACCATTTATTCAACAAATTTTCCTTTTGTTATAGGTATCTGAGTTAGATAGAAATATTTATTATAAGCAGTCAGACAGGACTGGACCCTCAAGGAGCCCATATGGAAGATGAGATACCTTGCAACTGTGGGAGAGACAGACACTTCTCAGATGGACCAGGTCTCAAGAACAAGGATTAAACAAGTATAGTCACATACCGCCCTAGGCATAGGCATCAAGGATTGTAATTCTAAATAGGTGTCAAGCACCTTGAGAAAGCCAGAAAGAGTCACTAACCTAACTCCTACA
>PVJA010007671.1:57500-67532 GCA_004027025.1 Myocastor coypus
AATGAAGGAAGGAAAGGTTTATATTTAGCTCATAGTTACTGCAGGTTTCAGTCCATACTCGGCTGGATCCAAGGCAGAGAGGCACATGGCAGAGAGCAGCAGTTCATGGCGATGGAAGGCAACAGGACAACTAGGGAGCAGAGAGCAACAGCAGTCTATCTCTCTGTTTCTCTTTATATTACATTCAGGCTCTACAGAATTTGGTACTAGAGAAGTGGGATCGTTGCTGTGGCTATACCTAAGAATGTGGGTTATAAGCGTTTGGAAATGGCTTATGGGAAGATAGGAAAGGTTCAGAGATGTTGGCTACAAGTGAAGCACTGGAAAAGCTTTGGCTGTTCTGTAGAGGAGATCCTGGTCAGAGCTCAGATCAGAAGACTGGCTTGAAGCCTGGGTATGAAGAATGGCTTAAGAGCAGAGACTGGAAAGGTTTGGAGAGGTCCTCTACTTGTGAAGAGCTTGAAAAGCTTCGGCTGTTCTGTAGGAGAGATTCTGGTCAGAACTCAGACCAGAAGACTGATAGAAGGCTTGCTTGTAAAGACCAGGTTGTGGAGGTTTCTGCTGGGAAAAAGGACAGTATTAGTCAATGAACTCCAGATGATTTGTGCTATGGATTGGCTGAAAGTCTGTTGGAATTTTGCTTACGCCCAGAGACTTTGGCTAAGACTGAGATTAAGCATGGCGGACTGATTAATTTTTCAAGAGATATTTCAAAGCAGCGCACTGTTGGGGCAGTGGCATTGTTGTTATTGGTGACTTTTAGCCAGATTTATGTTGAGAATCAAGAGCAAAGAGTCAATCAGGATGATTTAAAATGTGAGTATGGCCAGGAAGGAAGCAGCAGGAAAGCTGTGGACTGCAAAGATGGAGCTTAAAGGACCTCCATTGGTGGGAAGGAACCAAAGAATCAAAAGGATGGCCTGAGGGCATCACAAGAGGTAGCAGCTCTCCACCCTTTGCAGTCTCAGAATTGCAAAGGAGAGAGGCTTTACCTTAAGAAGAAAGCCACAGAGACCCAAGTACCAGAATGGTGGCAGCGGCCAAACCAGGTCCCAAAATGGCACCAGCATAGAGATTTTGTTTTTCGGAATCAAGGTCAGAGTATTCATCAATCCAGGCACTCCACCCCTATAACCAAGAGAAAAGGATGCCCGGCTACTGGTCCAGCTGGCAGCAACCCTTGGCATCATCCACATAAGTGTATTCAGAATGCTGGAGTGCTGAGGTTAATAAGGCTTCCACCTTGATTTCAGAAGAAGGCCTGGGAGGTCAGGCAGTGTGCCTCTGAGAGGGCAGTGTGTAAAGCTATGTGTAAAAAGCCTGTTCAGTGGAAATCCTGGAAGTTTGGAAAAGTCAGGAATGTGGACCATACAAAGAGGGAGCAAAGTCAGCTTAAGAGGGAAGCTATGGAAACTACCACCAACAATGCCTTAGGGATAGAGCTGCATGGAGCTCACAACTCAGTGCAGACTGCTTCAGATGTTCCACTTGGAACTATGGGACTTAATGTTTACCCTGTTGGATTTTGGACATGTGTTGGTCCCAATGTTTTGTATTACCCTGTTGTTTGGTACTTTTGGAATGCTAATGTTTATTTTATGCCTTTGAATGTTGTATATGTTTAACTTTTCTATTGTACAGGGGCTCAGAGATGAGAGTTTGCCTTGGATCTTGGAGGAGACTTGGGATTTGGACTTTTCAGCAATGCTGAAGTGTTGGGACTTTGGCAACTCTTCCAGATGACTAAAATGTCTTTTATACAGAGGGATATATACACGAGACTTTGGAGGTTCAAGGGCAGAATGTTATGGTTTATGTCTAGCTGTCCCCCCAAAGCCTCATGCATCATGAGGGCAGGGACTTCTATAGATTGAGACTTGACTCATGAGTTACTTATGTGATTTAGTAGTGATCTAGAGTTTGAGACTTGATCTATCATCCCTGGCATTATGTATGTTAAGTACTTCTGGGATTATGGGTGTAGCCTAAGGCCAATAGGCTGAGGTGGAGAGCCTGAATGTAATATAAAGAGAGACAGAGAGACAGACTGGAGCTGTTGCTCTCTGCTCTCTGGTTGTTCTGTTGCCTCTGTCGCCATTGTTGCTGTTCCATCGCGATGAACTGCTGCTCTCTGCCATGTGCCTCTCTGCCTTGGATCCAGCTGAGTATGGACTGAAACCTCCAGTAACTGTGGGCTAAATAAACCTTTTCTTCCTTCATTTTGGTTGTCAAGTATTTGTCCCCATAACAAGTAAAAAGTAACTATGACAAAAGGCAATAATCATATAATCACCTTCAGTGCAAATGAGAAAAATAAACTTAACCTTAAAAATTGAAAGATATATTCTCAGAATGAACAGTTCCTCTCTTCTGTTCTGTTCTATGACAACTCCACTATTTTTGCAACAGTGTTTTGTCGTGGGCTGACATTGGTCTGAGGACCAGTGTCTGAGGATGATTTCTCTAATGGTGACTAGTGCATGCTACACCAAGGACCTCCAAATAAGTTCAGTGAGGTGTGATGAGAGTCATGTATATAATTTCTTTAAAATAAAATAGAAGCTGCAAAAAATGTCCTTTAATTTATAACCATCAGAACAGTTGCAGGAATAAGTGTGGAAAAGTTGGTTAAAAGCCAAATATAAAAAGCAATTTCACATTTTTACACAGAAATTTAGAAATCTAACCATATGCAACATTGTAGCAGGACAATTCTATGGCATTTTTTTCTTGCCTCTTATTCTCTTTATTACCTTTTTTATTTTTTTTGAGCAAATGTTTGCTTGAGAGAGTATAGCAATAATTGATATGACATTAGAAGACCAAAATGATAAGTATTCCAAGCATGGTTTTAGTATTATACATTGCCATCTTCAGTGTAGTTGCTTAGTTTACAGATATCAGCACATATATTTAGTCAGGATGACAATCCTACCAATTACCTGCTAAGTTTCAAAAGCTTGATGGAGATTCTTAGTACCATTGTCTTAACCATTTTGTATACTTAAATGTATGGTTTGGCCCCTGACTTGTTTTTATCTTTGTCTTAACCATCCAGCAGAAAAGTCTAACCACAAGGCATAAAAAAGTAAAGCCATGCCGGGCATGGTGGCTCACGCCTGTAATCCCAGCACTCGGGAGGCTGAGGCAGGAGGATTGGTGCGAGTTTGAGACCAGCCTGGGCTACAAAAGTGAGCTCAAGGCCTGCCTCAACTGCATAGTGAGACCCTGTCTCAAAAAGACAAAAAAAAAAAAAAAAAAAAAAAGTAAAGCCATATTAATATGCTGAGCTGTAAAAGGCTCAAGTCAACAGCTTTTGACAATGCCAGTTCTGCTGATAACTCACTACTATTATGAACTATTGGACTATATATATACAGCTGCTTTCTCTTAGCTCAATGAGAGGAAAGATTTTACTAATAGTGTTTAGAAAAGATATCACGTCTGCATCTTGTACTCTGAACAACTACTATGAAAACAATAATATGTAATGTATTAATTATTATAACTATCCTACTAATATGTTTTGAAACTGTCTTATTGTTATTTCTTTCTAATTAAAATTAATAAAAATTTAAAAAACCAGGTCTTATGACTGGAAATATCAAATACTAAACAAAATGCAAAAAGAGAACAAATATGGTGCTTTGTGAAGGCAGTGATGGTGGAGTCAATATTAATCTTAAATGAGACATAAGAAGGGCAGAGAATTGATTATTTGATTCATCAGTTATCCAGTCATTTCATTATAAATAACAATGCTCAATTCAAAGAAAAGATATTCATCTTTAATAAGAGGTTGAACTTATGATAAGTCTTAAAGGCTTTTGTTTTTGGTGGAATAAAGAATTGAACTCAGGTCCTTATGCTTGCCAGGCAAGCACTTATTCTACTCAGCTATCTCCCCAGCCTTGAAGCCTTTGAGGCTTTACAGTGTAGGGTAGTCTGAGCTATTTATTTGGATGTGCAATGTGTCATCATATTTATCTCCAGGAGTTGTGCAGATCTCAGGAATTTTACTTTATGCTGTGCTTTAGGTTCCTGCAGCATGTTGTCAGTTGCAGGGACACTCATATAAAAAGCAGATTCGTGTGCATTGTTGGTTCTCATAGATCATTGTTGAGGGCCATGAGAAATGTGCAGGTGTCCTTTCATTGAACCAGGAAAGCAAATATTTTTCTATTTTGTTACAAGTGGGTATGCTTATTCCTTTATAACTTGGTCCTTTCAGAATAATTTCCCCAGAGTCAAATCCCAGCCAAGTGAAGCCTTTACGTATTGAAGAAGGCATAAATGCTAGCTTGAAGCTTTTTCTGAAGCTGTAAAAGGTTGATGGTTTCTTTATTGGCTGGCTCAAGTATGGAACTATGGAGGTTTTCCTATCAGGACACCTGTACTTAAATTTTCCATGCAAAACACCTCCCAGTTTATTCAAAATCAGAGAGTAATTGGAAAAGCAGTTTCATAAAATTTTGGCTTTATAAACAAGAATGCAACTGCTTTAAAACATGCAATGCATATTGTTAATTGCTGGAGGCTTTTTTTCTTCATAGTAGCAGAGTCTTTAATGCACTGCTAGACTTTTTATATTTGGCATCTTCATCAGTTTCAGCTGTAAGATTTTTTTTTTTATTCTGGTAAGAACAAAGTCTTCCCTTATTTATTGCATCAATGATGACTTTGAAAGCCCTCAGCATACACATAGTTACATGAAATTAGAACAAAACTATGTTTTCATGGATAGAATTTACACAGCTAAAGAAAGCATATTTTATCTCTGAGATAAGCATTATCATCTTCTTTTCTGATTGATGCTCTGTAATTCTGAAGGAAAAATAAAATCAGAGTAAGTCAACACGAAGTCTTTTTTTCCCCTTTTCAAAAATCTGTCAAATTCCCTACAAATTTCAAGTGGTTTCTATTAGTAATTAAAAAAAAATTCAAATGTAATTACATTGAGGAATCTGGTTGACAGAGAAGTTTGAATAATTAAAAGGCACCTGCTGATTTTCTACAGCAGAGTAAAATAATATATTAATAATTCATGAATACTAGAAACTAAAAAAGAAAAGGTTTAGAGGGATAATTGTAAGTAATTAATTTATGAATTTTCAAATTTTAATCTGATTATCTGGTTTGTACCAAAACATTACACTGATTAGTTACAGGTGGATGATGTTAGCAAAGAATCAGTTCTACTATTGGTTTGTAAGGAACTTAATGACAAATGTTCCACCTTCAGCCCCAGACCTGTCTCTTCACTATGCATCTGGGAGACAAGAACTCCAGTTGACTCTGGATCATGGAGTTGGGGTAAGCACAAATAGATAAATGAAATTTCCAGGTTATTTTAAGACATTTAATGTTCATCTTCCCACTTTCTCCTCCTGCAAAATTGTATCAGAGATACTGAGATTCAGTAAAATTGCTCTGAGTATGGTTTCCTTTTTTGCTTTAGTTGATTATCTTAATAGAAGTTAAAGGAAGATGGAATGGTTAGTGTACCAGATGAGGAAAACAGCCATGACCTTGGCACCTTGTCATTAAAGCAAGCATGGCTGAAGAGGCCATGTTATTTTCCTTGCAAAACATGTTTTCAACCCCAACTAGTTATAACCTCTGTCTTTTATGGAGATCTAGTAGTTGCTTGGAACCAGGCTGAGGTGAAATGGTCCAGCTGCAACATAACCATCTTGCATGTAAAAGCAGCTTCTATGGGTAAGGGTTGATTACCCAAGCATGGGGAGCTGTCTTGTCTGTGGTCCTAAAGTTTTCTTGGACCCAAAGATGGTATCCATCCCTTTCTATGGTAGAGCTGAGGGTCGATAAGACTATACCTTGCTTGAATTTACCAACTGAAGAGAAAGAAATCATGGTCAAACACTTGAAAATGTGTTAGCTTCACACCCAACAATCGGGATGAGATAAGTCCTCATCTCCCTTTGGGGCTTTGCTCATGATATGACTATATTTACTAGTTTCTATGTAATGATACATTCTTTCAGTAAGAAACACTATGTGGGGCTAGAGGTGGATGGACAGATAAAAATATTTTTTTTTTCTTTTTAAGATTAGGATGTGAGTCCTGTTAATAAGTCAATCTGTTCATTGTTTTTTAAAGTTAGGACTATCTGATAAGTGAACATTTTTTCATGTCTTTGAAGCATAAGTATAGATTTAAACCAAGAACTTTTTAACCAACTTTTTATAAGTAATTTATAATTAATTTATTCTATATTCTCCTTTTCACCATAAAGAATCACTGTAGTATCATGGACTTTGAGGAAAAACAAAGTCCAGGGAGTCTAAGATTTGTCTTTCGTATCTAAACACCAGGAGGTGCTGTAAGATAACATTAAAGAACTCTTCCTCTCAGATTTACAGATTTTAGTTACATAAAATTTATTAGTAAAACTGCCCTGAAAAACATGAAATTTTGAAATTCTAAGGCATGCAGCATAGCAGACCATCTTCTGGATCTGAAAAACTCTTTCAAAGAAGATAATAGCTTTGTTGAAATTTCAGAGACAAAAAGTTTTGCGCGAAGACCTTTTCCATGAACTTTACCATCAGGAACTGTGCGTGGAAGGATAGTGGTTAAAGAATGTTGACAACGTTTGAGTTGCATGGTATAGTGTAAAATCCTCTGAGAATGCTGGGTAAGACTACAAAATCAAATCTGGAACTGCTGAGTTTTACCAAAAATTGCTTCTGTCTGAGTTACTCTTCTAAATTTGATATGTGGTAAGACTCAGTCAAGAATCTTTTCAAGAATATATGTAATATAGCAAAATAAAAATTAATTTGCATTCTTGGTGTAAACAAAAACCATTCTTTTGAGGGAGGAGAATTAAAATAAATAATTGAACAGAAAATCTCTCAGCTTTAAAATGCCATCTATATAAAATCATGCAATGTAAAATGCATAATTTGAGAAATTTTGGCATGTATATAGTCATATGATCATCACAAAAATCATACATAAGACATATCTGTATCATGATATAGAATATTTCTATCACCTTCACAGTCCCTTCCAGTTAGAATAATAGTCTCAGACCCTAACAGCCACTGATCTTTTTTCTATGCCTATAATTTTACCTTTTCTAAAATTTTACATTAATTATTTGTAGCTGTTTTTTGCATATCATGTTTTCAGATTTATCTATGTGATGTAAGCAGGCAGATTATTCTTTTCTGGAGGGTTATCCCAATATTGAAAGGCATTACACTTGAGTTTTACACTTACAGCTTGAACATTTGAGTCTTTCTGGGCAATGTGGGCCAAGTTGCAGTGAAAACTCAAATGCAAATCAATGCATGGAGATATGATTTTCCTTTCATCCTAGGAGAATATCTCATAGTGAAATAACTAGAAGATAATAGAAATATTTTAAACTTTTAAATAAACTGTTGTCATTTTTATTTAAACTGGTTCTACCATTTTATATTAGTACTGATAGGATATAAAAGTTTCAAATATTCTATACTTCACCAATACTTGATATGGTAAGTCTTTTTAGTTTTAGCCTTTCATAGTGGTTTTAATTTACCTTCCCATAATAATTAATGACATTGAGCATCTTCTCACATTTTAATTTGGGGTCCAAACATCTTTAGAGAAGTTTTAATTTAAATAACTTGCCAATTATTGTTAGGCTTCTGCTTTCTTAATTTTTGATTTTTTGGGAGTTCTTTATATATAAAGCTGTAAGACCTTTATTAGATATACAAGTATACTTTGGGCTAATTTTTTTCTGCCATTCTGCAGCTTTTCTCATAATTTACTTTTTAAAAGAAAAGTTTTTAGTTATAATGATGTCTTTATTATTTTTATTAAGGGACACTCCCTTCTGGGTTGTTGCTAAGAAATATTTGTGTGACCCAAGATCACAGTTACTGCTTTCGAGCTTTTCTTGTAACAGCTTGTAGCTTTATACTTTACTTTAGGCCTGTGGTTCATTATTTGTGTTCATTTTGTATATGATCTAAGACTATGTCAAAATTCATTTATGTTACATATAAATATTTAATTTTCTCAGTATCTTTTGCTTAAAAGATGATAGTTTCCCCACTGCTTCTCTACTGTTGTTTGCATATTTGTAAAAAATCAAGAGGGTTTCTCTCTGGACTCCATATTGGTCTAATGTCCTACTTTCCCTGTGAAAGTACTCACTGGACGGGTGCTGCTAAGCTGCTGTGATCATGTGACTACTATGGTTTGGTTATAGATTAGCAGCCTACTTTTATATTTTAGTACCACGAATACCACCCCATCTTGAGTCTTGTAGCAATGAATAGCTACATAATTTATGACATCCATTGTAAAATGGAAGTGCAGATCTATTTGCTTAAGAATTATTAAGAATTTTGAGAACCAAGGAGGAGAAAGACCCTGATAATTAAAGTTACTGTACTCTGAAGGAAGAGATTGAAAAGGACCTTAGAAAATGTAAAGACACCATCTGTTCCTTGACAGGCAAAATCAATATTATCAAATGATAATTTTTCATATCACCAAATGATACATAGGTCTAATACAGTTCCAACAAAAAGTATCAACAGCATTCTTCACATAACTATAAAAGTAATCCTAAAATTTATATGGAGCCAGAATAGTCAAAGTAATCCTGAGAAAAGAGAACAAAAAAAAAAGAATTATAATTTTGGATTTCAAAATATACTACAGTTGTGAAAAGAACAGCAACTGCACAAAATTAGACATGTAGCGGAGTGGAATAGAACAGAGGACTGCGAGGCATGGTGGTGAATGCATCCCAGCTTTTGGGAGGTGGAGGCAGGAAGATCACTGTGAGTTCAAGGCCAGCCTAAACTACATATGGAGACTCTGTCTCAAAACAAGCAAGCAAGCAAATAAAAGAACAAACCAACCACAAACAAGACACCAAAACAGCTCCATCAACATTTTGCTCTCTGCTCTTTGACAAAGAGACTCAACAAATCCTGGCAAAAAGCCTCTGTAATGAACAGTGGTAGGTCCTCCATTAAAATCAAATTAAAATATGACAAAGGAATAGGTATGAAAACAGAAAAACAGAATTTGTGGGGAAATTTAAAAAGAAGATAAGACACTGATTTTATTTATTTTTAAGTTTGCTGGTACATCTTAGATATATGTGGTGATTATGCTCATTATAGGAAATTTGTACCTGAATGTGATATACATTTGATGCCTCTTCCCCTCATCTTCTCTACTCCCTTCAGTTCCTCTTCCCCTTCTTATTTTCAAGCTTTGTTTCTTCATCCTTTCTGTCTTAAATATTTTTCCTTTTCCCTTCCTTCTTTGCTCCTTATCCTCATCTAGTTCCTCTTTCTTTTTCAACAATTTCCTCCCATTTCATAATACTTGTTGTCCGTTTTGGTTCTGTTGTACTCTTTCAGTTTTTCACACCAGGGAGGCAATATGATGTCCATACATGTGCATCTGGTTTATTTCATTTGTGAGTGTGGTCTCGAGTTGCGTCCATGTTATGGTTTATGTCTAGTTGTCCCCCCAAAGCCTCATGTAGTCATTGGGCGGGGACTTCTAGAGTTTGAGACTTGATCCCTGATCCCTGGGATTATGGGTTTTACTACTGATGGGATTATGGGTCGAAGTACTTCTGGGATTATGGGTGTGGCCTAGGGCGGGAGCTAAGGCGGAGAGCCTGAATGTAATATAAAGAGAGACAGAGAGACAGATTGGAGCTGGAGCTGTTGCTCTCTGCTGCCCTGTTTGGTTGGCTACTTCTGCCACCATTTTGTTGCTGTTCTGCTGCCATGAACTGGATGCTCTCTGCTCTGTTCCACTCAGCCTTGGGCCAGCCAAATACGGACTGAAACCTCCACAAACTGTGAGCTAAATAAACCTTTCCTTCCTTCATCTTGAGTGTCTGGTATTTGTCCCAGCAACAAGTAGAAAGTAACTAAGACAGAATTTGATACCAGAGAAGTGGGGTCATTGCTGCAACTATACCTGACAATGTGGATTACAAGCTTTTGGGAATGGCTTACGGGAAGAAATAGGAAAGG
>PVJA010007672.1:0-67407 GCA_004027025.1 Myocastor coypus
GGGTGGGTGGATGGGTGGATGGGTGGATGGCTGGATGGGTGGATGGGTGGGTGGATGGGTGATGGATTGATGGATGTATTGGTGAGTAAATGAATGGATAGATGGATGGGTAGGTGCATGGATGGATGGATGTGTGGGTGGGTGGGTGGATAGGTGTGTAGGTGTGTGAATGATGAATGGATGAATGGATTTTTGGAGTAGGACAAGTGTCTTAAACACATAAATAACTATCCTTTCTCCCCTCAGTCTCTCAGGGATAATGCTGGATACCAGACTCAATTTTGACAGAGCCCTTGAATCTGTTGGGCCAGTACCCCTGACACTTCCATTTCACCCTAAATGAGAAGCTGCCTAACAAATTGGTACAGCTCATTTTCAGTCTTTCCCTAAAGACTCTTTCATTCCCCCTGATGGGCTCAGCAAACTGAGGATGTTCATTAAATTAAGATTACTATTTGACTTTGACAGACAAATGTGTTTCCTGGAGCAATGCTGCTTGTACATTTAGAGTGTTGCATCACTTTGTTTTAATACATCAGACTCCTTCTTGGTATATTACCAAGAAAGACACATTAATCCTGCTGGCCTCAAGTAGGAGTGTTGCTTTCATCAAATACAGGAGTAGGATTCCGTCATTCAGGAAAATAGATCTACAAATCTTGCTGTTGTAAATCTAGACTTTCATAAATGTTTGTACTTTAAGCAATTGGAACCAAAGTTCTCTCTAAGATTTGGTGATATTCTGTCAAATCCGTTGTGCGCTGAGGTCTGCTCTTTTTTGCAGCGCTGTGTGCGAATTGCTTGCAATTGTCAGCAATGCTGATGCCACTGGCTTCTCTGCCATGGGTAAATAGAACCGTGATTTGCCTGTTTGCCTGCATGGCTCCTCATTCCTTTGGAAGCCGCTCGCTTCTGGAAACTGCTCGCTCCATATCTACTAAATGATTCTACAAGCTAGCAGGAGAAAAGAGGTTTTCCTTTTAGAACACTTAACCTCTGGAATATATTAGGAAGGGTCAATTTGCCATCTTTTTACAAATAAAAATAAATTTACGCCTTTAAAAAAAGGAGGCTAACAAGAATCCTTTCTAGTGGAGTCCATGTCGCTCTAATGCCAGAGCTACCGGATTCTCGGGTGTTTGTTGGCTAAGGGGGACAGTTTGGGGCAGGAAGGACTTTCCTAGCTCTTTTTATTCCAATGTCACAGAGGACAGCGGTACTGCAGGTGCTTCTGACAAAACAGGATTCCACCATGGACCGTGAGACCGTAAAGCTCTTGGTCTTGCACAAAGCAGTCAATCCGTTCAGGGGACCACAGTGTGCAGTAGGGAACCCCATCTCTGAGGAGGAGGTCACCTCAGCAGCTAGTGACCCAAGTTTTCAAAGTGAAGGACTTGGGTGTTTTCATGGCCATTAATTTTAAAGAATTAAGAAACCATAATGGGATATTGCTTCATGCCTGTAAGAGTGGCTTTTATCAAAAAAGACAAGAGCCAGGAAGTGCTAGTGTGGATATGACCAACAGAGAACAGTTGCCAGCTGTTGGTGGGAACATAAATTAGTACAGCCATTATAGAAAACAGTGAGGAGGCTCCTCAATAAATTAAAAACGAAACTACCATATGATCCAGCAGTTCCACCACTGGCCACATGTCCAAAGACAGTAAAATCAATATGCCTGAGCAATTCCTATGCTCCTGTAGTGATTGTAGAGACATTTCCAGTAGGCAAGATTTACCATCGACAGAGATGTCCATCAACACATGAACACATAAGGAAAGATGGTGTATGTGCTAAATGCAGTATTAGTCAGTCGTCAAGGATGAGTCTTGTAATTTGTGGCATGGTATTGAAGAATAATCTCTTACATGGGATGAACCAGGCAAAGAAAGACAAATATTTCATGATCTCACTCATTTGTGGCAGGTACAAAAGCTGGTCCCACACAAGCAGGACATGGATTAGAAACTTCTAGAGGCCAGGAAGGGAGCGCAGAGAGAGGGTAAATGGTGAATCCCAGAATACTGTAAAGGGAAATCAGTCTAACTGAGGCAATGGGAAATAGAAAAGCTGCAGCCTACAAAAAAAACAAATTATATATTTTCTAATAATTACAGAAGTGTGTTTCTCAACACATAGAAATAATCAGGCTTGACGTGAAAATGCTACTTACCTTGGTTAGATCATTATATATTGTACATGTGATTGAATTGACATACTATACCAAATAAATAAGTACAAAAGGTATACCCATTAAAAATAAATGCCTAACAGACAATAATCTTAAAGTGGATGAATTTATTGGATTCAAAAATTTAAATACATACTAAGTGTGAACTACAGTTGAGAAGATGGCAGAACAGGAACCAAATCCAGGGTGAAAGAGCACCATCAGTGAGGACAATTTAAATGGGTTTTTCTCTAACAGGGTGAACAAATGCAGAAATAAATCAAGAGGGCTCATTTTTATTAGAGGCTGCACCAAAGGAGACATCAGTCAGTCTCTGACAGAGCCATCTCCTCCCTCCTCACTGACGTGCTGCACAGAGTCTTGCGCTGAAGCTCTGTCCTTATTTCACTTAAGCCAATCAATATTTATTCATCTCATTGCAACAGAGCTCAGCGTATAATACCCAGCTGCTTAAGCATTGACTTAAACTCATGTCGAGCCTCCTGGACCACGGCGATGATGCCGATGTGTGTGTGTGTGTGTGTGTGTGTGTGTGTGTGTGTGTGTTATGGGGATGTGGGTGTGCTGTATATGCTTTGCTGACAAAGTAGCAAGACGTATGGCTGCTTTGGCATTTTAATGGGCTGCTTTTTTGGATGTCAACATATTTATCACTTGTAAGGTCATGGGAAAGATTCCAAAGCAAAGCTCCTGTCAATATTTTCCTTGTTGCATAAAACCAATACTCATGGTTTTGATTAAACCATTTCATCCAAAACTCTCTCTGGCCGCCTCAACACAGCACCTCTTCCTTCTAAAAGCCTATAGGGGTACGGAGGCAGAGTGGCTTGCCGGCTAGGGATTAGTTTATACAATGGGCATTGTAGTGAGCAGCTCTGTATCACAGTGAGCAGCCATTTCTAAGGGACATAATCAACCAGAACTAGAACAGGCTCTGTTTCCTAGGAAACTATGAACCTGAAGCATCCTACTGCCTGGTGGAAGTTCAGCTCCTGTTACGTTGCCCGTGTGTCTGAGATTTCTTAGATCAAAGAGACTGTAAGCTGCTTCAAAGTAACAACTAGTGTTTCAATTTCCCCACCAATCAAAGAGCTATGTACATGCAGCATCTTTGATTAATTAATTAGTATTAATTTTTGTATATTTAATAAGTAATTTAATAAATTAGTAGATAGTCATTTACTTTGCAAATATTATATGAATGTTCTACTTGTGGTGTGATAGGCACTAGTATAAATGGTGGGGATTCAACAGTGACGGTGTCTTCACCCTCACTGGCTCTGCATTCTACTCAGGGAGATGGGATAATAAATAAGCAATGAAATAAGCCAAGAAAACCAGGCCACACTGTGGCCTGAACCATGAAGAAAAGTAAAGCTTGATGAGGAAGTAGAAACAATCAGATTATGCTAGTGGGTCACTGGCCGTGACGTCTGAACTACTTCCTGATAGATCCAGGAAAAGTCTTGAGTTTCCACCCCACGCAGAGCCTTCCAAGTCGATAAGGTTGGCTTACATAAAGAGTAGCATGAAAGCCCCAGTGCCCAGGGTTAGTGAATATGGAATGTTGATATCAAATATTAGCTTTGATATCTTTCAGAGAAAACCTAAGAACAATTATTTTCCAAAAATATCCTCAGTTTCTTTTGACGATTATATCTACTCCCACGAATATTTCTAGTGTGCTTTGTTTCTGGTCTCCCAAACTTCTGACTTCAGTATTTATCTTCTCAAGTACCTGTAAGACCAGACTAACCATCTCACCAAGAGAATGCCAACAGTCTAGAGTCTCTTTGGTACTGGGCCATCTCTTGCCTCTTCAGGTCTGTCTTAGTTACTCTTCTATCGTTGCTGGGACAAATACCTGACACCCAAAATGAAGGAAGGAAGGGTTTATTTAGCTCACAGTTACTGGAAGTTTCGGTCCATATTCGGCTGGCTCCAATGCTGCGTGGCACATGGCAGAGAGCAGTAGTTTGTGGCAGTGGGACAGCAGCAATATGGTGACAGAGGCAACAGACCGACCAGGGCAGCAGAGAGAAACAGAGAGTCTATCTCTCTGTCTATCTTTATAGTACATTCAGGCTCTTTCCCTTAGGATATCTGCCCTAGACCATACCATAGTCTCAGCAGTACTCAGGCCCATAATCCCATCAGTACTAAAACACATAATCCCAGTGGATCATGAGTCAAGTCTCAAACTCTAGAAGTCCCCGCCCTATGGTTGCATGAGGCTTTGGGGGGACAACTAGACATAAACTATAACAAGGCCTAGTTCCCTCAAATGTCTCCTTCATTCTCGCCATTGGTGTGACATTGGGGTATGAAAGTCTCCATCAGACACACATAGGGTCCCCAGTGTCCTGAGTCTCCTAGTTTCAGTGAGATCTGAAATCTGTGGAATGCGTGTCTTAGTGTGACTTTCCTAGTACACACAGGCTTAAGCAGAGAGAAAAGGTTAATGACTTATTTGGGAAGTGATACAGCATAGCAGGGAGAGGAAGCTAAAAGGAAAATGAGGCAGAGAAGAATAAGTAGCAATACAGCCCGAGGTATTACAGTGATGGCCATCAACAGACCCAGCCATTCTCCATCAGTGGCTCCTTTGGCTTCAGTGCTACTCAGAATAAGTACTTCACAATGCTCTGGAGGTGCTGGTGCGTTACTGAAATTCCAGCACTCCAGCACTTGGGAGGCTAAGGAAAGAGGATCTCTGTGAGTTCAGCTGGTGCACATCAGGATGCAGGATCCATGCTACGCTGTGTGTGGCAGGGCAACACCGTACACTTCTGGGAAAGCCCTTCAACAGCCCTAGTAGACCTTGACAATCTCACTGTGGGGCCCGGATGACTCCACCACCTTGGCAAGAGGGCAGGCCAGCTGGGCCAGTGCCGATCACCCGGGTAACATAGTATCTTGAATGCTAGCTTGGATTATACAGTTAGGCTCTGCCTCAAAAGGGAACAAAAGCTCTCCAGAAAGTGCAGTGTTGGCCAATGCCCATGGTGTAAATGCTCATCGCATTGCTGATTTTAAGCTATCACTGTAATGTCACTGGATGCAGAGTTGGGAAGAGATGCATTCGCCTGGCTCTCAGAGAGCCTGTGGGAGTCAGCTCAGCTGTGCCACCGACTGGCTGCACAGACCCCCATTGCAATTAGCATTTGTCGCTTTGACTTCTTCCCCTTCTCCCATTCATCAATTTTGACCCCATATGGGTATAAGTAGTCACACTTCCGGATATACTTCTGGGCATACTCCTGGGCCTCTTTGACGGCTCCTTGAGAAGCAAGATCCCTCCCTCTGATGTGTGGCATTTTGCTGAATCCTTACAGAGATATCAGAGCCTCTCATGTGGGCTTGAGACGGCTCTGTTGCACAGTTACCAACATAGTGCAGAGGGCTAGCATGGACCAAGCAAGTAGCTGAGGCTCTGAGAGATAGCTGAAGCTGGGGACGTCTGAGAAAATGAGCTTCCTCTTAGGGCATTCGGATGCGCTTACATACTCTCTGTCTATGTCCAGTTCCCATGCTTCAGCGAAGGCACTCCAAGTACCCATGCGTGCCAGGGGTAGGGGCTCACAAATAAGAAGCCCTTACCTCTCGCAGAGAGAAGAGTAGCAATCATAGTTAGGTTCTGAGGCCTTCAAGGCCACAACCCATTTCAAACTCCTGAGCAACCCGAGGCCTGATGGGGGAACCAAGGCAAGCTATTCTGGCGCAGTGGGTTGTAATGGCTGTGACTGCCCAACAGCAGCACTACTGGGCGCATGAATTATAGAAGGGTTTCCTCTGGGATCACGACTATCCCCGCCCTCCTCCCCTCCCCCCGCAGATCTCTGTAGAACAGTGAGGGTTGGCTGCTCTGCATGACAATCAGCTGCAATTATACCAGCAACTCCTGCTGGCATGCTGCCAAGAGCAGGGGCCAGGGTTAGTCAAGGCTCCTGGCTCAGAAGGCGTTTTACTCTTTGTGGAAAGAATGTTCTGGCTCTGATAACCCCACTCTCTCACAGTAGATCTCTGTCACTAGCAGTGTGAGATTTCTTCATCTGATGGTTCACAAGTGTTATAGTTTATGTCTAGTTGTCCCCACAAAGCCTCATGCAATCATGGGGTGGGGACTTCTAGAGGGTGAGACTTCCCCAATGATCCACCAGGATTAGGTGTTTTAGTACTGATGAGGTTATGGTCTAAGTACTGCTGGGAATTATAGGTGTGGCCTCAGGCGAATAGGTTAAGGCAGAGGGCCTGATGTAATTTAAAGAGAGACAGACAGACTAGTGCTGTTGCTCTCTGCTCCCCTAGTTGGTCGGCTGGCTTTGTCACCATTTTATTGCTGTTCCGTTGCCATGGACTGAGTGCTCTCTGCCCTGTTCCACTCAGCCTTGGGCCAGCCAAATATGGACTGAAACCTCCAGTAACTGTGAGGTAAATAAGCCTTTCCTTCCTTCATTTTGGATGTCGGGTATTTGTCCCAGCAACGAGTAAGAGGTAACTAACACAACCAGCCCATACGTTTGAACTGTCGAGTCCCAAACTCATCTGTCACCCTTGGGTCCCCTGACGACACTGTGCAATACAAGAACACCTAAGGACATGGGAAGCAGGGGAGCCCTACTGGACCTCGTGGTCGTGAGCCCCTGTCACCACCTTTGTGTCAAACCCTGCCCCTTAATCCGAGGCTGTGCAGCATAGTTTATCACGCAGACTGCTAAGGCTGAAGTACATGGGATAAGCCCTTGATTCCTTAAGTGCCTGGATAGCGAAGGCCTAAGGGAAAAGATGGAGAACGTGGAGCCCCTGTAAGTTGATTGGCAAATGATGGCAACCTTCGCAAGACAGCAGGCTGGTGGGGCCTGACCCGGCACCAGATGGCTGGTCGTTCAGTGCTTCTGTATCAGAGCTCAGCATCAGCTCCACCATGTGCAGGCCAGGCACGTACCAGCAGCAGCAGCTGGATCAGCCTTGAGGAGAGAGAACGCCTGGTGAGCCCAGATCAGTCTCTGGGTTTGCGTCATGACCACCCTCTTCACTGGCCCGTGGCACTGAGGATGTCTGAGGAGTCTCTAGAAGACATTTCTATCCATCTGGCAGGACCATGTGCCTCTGTACCACGTGTGAACGTACCTCAGTGGACATTAACCTCATACATGAGTGTATTTACGGTTGCACCTCCTCCAAGATAGGCAACCGCCCACCTCTCCCCTGGACCTCCTTGTCCCTCACTCAGAGTTATTCCTTCCAGACTCCTGACCAACCAGCTAAGCCATTTGTCTCTTCCTAGGAAGCAAACCAGACTGCCTCTCTCCATACAAGTTATATGTGTACCACCTCTCAAAGCTCCACCCCTGGGAGGCTTTCACTCCCTACTGCCCTAGGTGGGACTCACTTGTCTATTAACTCAGCTGCTGCCCGGTTCCCTTGTGCTGCTCAGTCCTAGGGATGTCACCGCCCCCAATGTATGCGCACACACTTATCTCCAGCGAGGCCCTGATGCAATCAAGGACAGTGCCACTAGGAAGCGCGCAGGTAGGCAGCAGCCTGTATGGATGCTTTCTCCATGTCATTTGCTTTCGAGAGTTGCGTGAGCTTTGTCCTGATTCCAACACAGAAGAAATGCCTTTTGCCCCCAACTGTACAACCAGGCAAATCCTACAGTGATGACTTCCTGGTGGGTTGCTCATGCTGAAGAGTCATCCGGGCCCCACAGTGAGATGCTCAAGGTCTACTAGGGCTGTTGAAGGGCTTTCCCAGAAATGCACGATGCTGCTCTGCCACACACAGCACAGCGTGGACCCTGCATCCTGATGTGTGCTGGCTAACCGCAGCCTTCTCCTTAGCCCAGTCTTGTTCCTGTGTAAACTGAACAGTGCCTGTGGGCTGCCTGTTGCCCTCCTGAGACCCCCACAGTCCCCACAGACCAGGCGCTTTGACGGTCAGCTTGGCCTGGAGTCGCTTACGATAATTGCATGTCGTCTTTGATGATGAGTAGGTGCCACATGGCCTTTGCCTTTGGAAGGTCCCACTTAACATTTGATGTTGGTGGGCTCAGTTTTGTGGTAAATATCATTATCACCTCCAAAGTTGCCTTTAGAGATTAGATACAGCTGAATGTTTCGAAAATGCTGGAGTCCCCCACCCTGCACTATCAGCTCATTCCTTCATGGCTTTCAGAGGAGAGAGGAGGTAAGGCTGCAGGCCATGCTAGCTCCCCAGTATATCCGCCTCTCTATGACTACAGCCTTATTTCCTTCCATCTAGACCAAGGAAGTCCTGGTATCTGCAGCGCACTCAGCACAGGCCAATCATGACGTGAGTATTCAAGGGCTATTGTGAGGAATCACGGTGTCTGCTGCCAGCACCTTCTGAAGACTTCGAGTCCTGACACATGGCTGGCTGTCCCCATGGGCATGAGTTTTGTCCCACTGTCCCCTACCTTCTTTCCTCTCTCTGGTCTGACACCCTCAAGGTAAAGCGCCTCTGCTTCTCACTATCATGCCTTTGACTCTTAACAGTTCCTTTGGTATGAAGGCTGCAGCTCAGAAAAACGGCTGGGCCTCCTTGCTTGGCTGTGTTCAGAGAGGGCTCCTGATCTGCCTCAGCACAGTGTGGTGGCGGGGGTCCATCTCGAGTGTGACAACCATCATCTCCAAAGGAAATGAGGCCTTTGAAAGGTTCCCAAGAAAGCTGCTTTCTTTAAGCGGAAAAGAGGCTGCTTCTGCGGGTCAGGAGGGCTGACCAGGATAGAGTGTGGAGCTCAGCGTCCTCAGGCTTGTCTGAATGCTCCCCTGGGAGCTCCCAGATGCACGTGGTCCCCATCAGAAGCACAACGTGCTCACAACTTGCTTGCATTTCGTCTTCTACAGCTCTGCAACCTCAGAACTGGAATCCCCGATCTGCCTTGCAGCACAATTGCCATTTAGCTTCATGAGATCAGTCTCTTCAATTTTCTACACACATTTTCCTACAAAAAGCATTGAGGCTTTTAGAGTGTGCCTTATGTTAGCAGCAACTCCCTTGAGCTTAGGATGTACGTAAGTATTTTTTGCAGGCTTTGAGCTCCGTCAAAACCTTGCCCTTCCACGTCTTTGTACCCGCACTACTCCCATCTCTCCAAGGGCTTGAGCCAGGTGATAGTCCAGCACCTTTACTTCTACGTGTAGCTCCTGATAGCCTGGCTTGCATGCACTGCAATCTGGCGCTTGCCAGGAATTAATCCTACTCACCACTCGCATCTGGGCCCTTACACTCCCAGGCACGTGGAGCACCTTACTCTCAGAGCCAATCTGGTAAGAGAACATTCAGAAATCTGGCAGCAGTTACCTTGTTACCTTTGACTTGGTCTCTCAGAAAGTCTCTTTCAAAGTTGAGACAGCGAGGAATGAAGTATTGGCCCTGTACTGTGGGGGCGGCAGCCCAGGGCACTTGGAGAAGGAAGGGACAGAGACAGGGAGGTGACTGGATGCCAAGTGCAATAGCGGGTGCCCTGAAGACAGAGCTGTATAAGGAGCTACACAAAAATAGCTGATCCCAAGCGAACATCTACCTGCTCCATAGGTGGGCATGAACAGCCTATCATGCCATCTAGTGAGTTCAGTTTAGGTCAGGTTTTGCTACCAAAGGAGATCTATCTATCTATCTATCTATCTATCTATCTATCTATCTATCTATATCCTCTTTTAGTCTTTGAGCTTACAGATAAAGGGTTGTCCTGGACTTCACTAATGGTACTTTGCTTTGTTTTTTAAGTGAGCTATTTCCTGTTTTATGTTCTGGACTGGGTTCCTCTCCTACACCCATCCCATTGTATCCTCACGATAGAGCATGGAATCTGAAAGGGAGTAGCTATCCCACACATTCTGGAGGAATGAATTGGGAATATTGCTGAAGTAATAGCAATCTCACAAGTAGGAACATTTACAGTGATCATATTGCAGGCTCACAGTATGCGTGGTGTCAACACTAGTTCTCTGGGATTGGTATAACAAAGTGCCAGAGCCTGTTGGCTCAAATAGCACAACCTAAGATTTCTCCCACTTTTGGAAGCTGCAGATCCAAGCCCAAAGCACCAGCAGGGTTGGATTCCTCACTCCTTGGCCACATGTGCTCATATGGTCTTCTAGGTGTGGCACGTGTGTCCAAGTCTCCTCTCTTGGTAAGGACACCAGTTGTGTTAGATTAATACCTACCCTGAAGAAGCCATCTCTGAACACATTCTGAAGCCTGAGAGTTAGGCCTTTATTGTAACCAATGTTTACTAAAATCAATGGTTTGCAAGAGACCAGCTTTGTTGAAGGATATATCAATCGGTAAGACTGTCCCACAGGACTTGTCCTGAAAGTCAAGTGCAGAAGGGTGCAAGGATCTGTCCTTGCACTAGAGACCCACAGGGTCCACGCAGGGGCTTGCAGTGCATGGCTAAGCTATGACCTTGCAAGTTGTATCTGCACCCAAAGGCTCAAGGCCCTGCATCAGAGGCTGAGGGGTCTACACTGGAGTCCGAAAAACAAAGCTTAAGCTGAAAATGAAGCCCAGAGCTCCCTGGAAGCAAACAGCAACCTTTCCTGGAGACACGGAGGACCTGAGCCCTTCCAACCAGCACAGCCCAGTCCGTAGCAGGAAAACCAGCTGCCATAGGCTTCTCCACCAAAATGCACAGTGAAGCTCCTCTCCCCCTGTTCCTCTGTCCTCCTCCTATGCCCGTTTCGAGAACACTCCTCCGGCGGGTCTTCCTCGCCCAGTACCATGCTATTTGGCTGGGTGTTCCCGCCGTCTTCACCAGTTGTCAACCCAGCACAGATTTCCACATGGGAATTTGAGGTGGGGGGGGGGTACGACACAGTGCACCCAGAACAGTGGCTTAGATTACAGCTTACAACCACATTATTGTGAATTCAAATTAAGAGGCAATTCTGAGCCAGCTGGTGCATTGTAGCGGGGGGCTTCTCCGGCCTCCTTCAGAGTGAGCCTCATTCATACACAGCATGTGTGCCGTTCTCAACTGGGCTCACAGTGTGCGTGTCTTCAAGCACCCGATGGAGCATGTGCCTCCTCCGCCGCCGCCGCGGATGTCTACGGTCCCTAGAACCCTCCTGGCAGACTTATTAAAGCGCAGTGAGCCTGGGTCAGTGTGTGCAAAGAGTTCTGTCAACATCTGGGTGGCAGCGAGTCCTTGGTGCAGGAGCCCGCAACCCAGTGGTCCAGGCATTCCCACGGCACCGATCCCACGCAGTTTCCTCGGGTGAGCCAGGTTTCCCTGTTGGTGCCCATACAGATAAAGCAAAGAGAAGAGCTCAGTCAACTTCCTGCACGACTATATCCTGCACTGCTCTCTCCTGCTTATCTCTTTCAGAATGCCAGGGGTGTAGACTTCACAGGAAACAGCTAGGAACCTCCTCCGTCCTCCAGTTTGCATGGGGCATTTCACTCTCTTCCAGTGAGCCATTTTGTCCCCCTTGCTCCCACCCCAGGCATATGGCAGTGTCTGCAGGTATTTTTGATTACCATCACTTGCAGGGCACCCGCTATTGCACTTGGCATCCTGTCACCTCCCTGTCTCTGTCCCTTCCTTCTCCGAGTGCCCTGGGCTGCCGCCTCCACAGTACAGGGCCAATACTTCATTCCTCTCTGTCTCAGCTTTGAAAGAGACTTTCTGAGAAACCAAGTCAAAGGTAACAAGGTAACTGCTGCCAGATTTCTGAACGTTCTCCTACCAGATTGGCTCTGGGAGTGAGGTGCTCCACGTGCCTGAGAGCATAAGTGCCCAGATGCGAGTGGTGCGTAGGATTAATTCCTGGCATGCACCAGATTACAGTGAACGCAAGTAAGGCTAAGAGGAAGACCCGCCTGAGGATTGTTCTCGAAATGGGCATAGGAGGAGGACAGAGGAACAGGGGGAGAGGAGCTTCACTGTGCATTTTGGTGGAGAAGCCTATGGCAGCTGGTTTTCCTGCTACGGACTGGGCTGTGCTGGTTGGAAGAGCTCAGGTCCTCTGTGTCTCCAGGAAAGGCCGCTGTTTGCTTCCAGGTAGCTCTGGGCTTTATTTTCAGCTTGGGCATTGTTTTTTGGACTTCAGTGTAGACCCCTCAGCCTCTGATGCAGGGCCTTGAGCTTTTGATTGCAGATACAACTTGCAAGGGCATAGCTTAGCCATGTGCTGCAAGCCCGAGTGGTCTCTTGGGTCTCCAGCACACAGATAGATCCTTGCAGCCTTCTGCATTTGACTTCCAGGACAAGCCCTGGAAGCCCATTAAATGTGGTTGTAGATATCCTGGAGTCTGATGTAGAGGAGCTTGGGACCTGCGACCCACCCCACAGTGCACAGAGTGGGCTCTCAGCCTCAGCACAAACACTGCCAGTTTAAGCGTCAATGTCACCAAGGGTAGGGAAGCAGATCCAGGCTGCCCCTATCTACATCAATGACAGCGACTCCCCTGGATTGGTGTGAGAGAATCGGGACTGATTAGTAGGGTTCAGCTTTCTCTTTGATGATGTGTACTGAAACTACAACACAAAAAGGCTGACCAAATAGCTCAGCGGACTGAAGCGCCTGCTTAGGCAGACGCAGCAGCTGGATTGATCTCTTGCTTGCTGTGCCGGTCCCACCCATGCGGCTCACTGAGACTGGGCCACCAGTGGGGCCACCTATAATCCCAGCACTTAGGAGTCTGAAAGCAGGCAATGACTAGGAGTCTGACCTGCATAGTGAAGCCTTGTAGCCTCTGTGCTAAATACAAAAGTAAAAAAAAAAAAAAAAAAGAAAGAAAGAAAGAAACTACAAGACAAAAGAATATGAATGAAAATGACAAAGAGAAGCAATCTTAGAATGCTTTTAAGAAACCTATGGGGAAAAAATTGCAATGACAGGTTTGCTGTAAGCCGCGAGAGTACACACCTGACGCCCTCCTGGGAGCAGCACAGAGCAGCAACACCACCCAGCTCTTTGGTCAGAGGTTTGTTACATTTAAGTATGTCTGCCCCATGACTTGCAAGAAACATATCTGACTTTTATGTCTCCTAAATCTAGTGTGTGCACATGCACGTGCACGTGTGTGTGTGTGTGTGTGTGTGTGTGTGTGTGTGTTTGTGTGTGTGGCTGGCTCAGCCCACCCTGGGGGCAGGGTTGGCCTGGCATCTGGTGCTGAGGGTCAAACCATGTACCCTGCACTAGCCTAAACTTGCCTAAGTAGGTGCTTTAGCCTGCTGAGCTATCTCACTGGCCCATCTCCAAAAAAATCTTAATTTCAACCCAGGTGTGGTGCTCCATACCTGTAATTCCAGCAGTATGGGAGGCAGAGGCAGAAGGATTATTAATTTAGTGTCCAACTAAGTCAATTTAGTGACTTGGCAAGAGGCCATCCCAAAATAGAATGAAGGGCCAAGGAGATAGCTCAGCCAACTAAGCACCTGCTTAGGCAAGCACAGGGACCCAGGTTCGATTCTCTGCACCACATGCTGTGCCTTCCCAAGGCAGCAGGCTCCTTTAGGTTGGCAGAGCCAGACGGAAAACGCGTGAGTTTTTCCTGTGACATTTGTTTTCCCCTCAACAAAAGGGGGAGTGATTGCTCAGCCCCTCTGTCTTCCCTGCCACAGGAAACGTAGCTGCGCACCCTGAGGAGCTTCGTAGTCGGTAGCCGAGGCCTGCGACCTTGCAACCTGGCAGCAGCCCTTGTCACCAGGAAATGTGACTCTTGACTCCTCTGGCAGAAGCAAGGCAGGAAGTTCGCCTCTCTTCCCCGCCTTTCCGCATTTGTCAGGATAAAAGGTTTGTCAGATGTGTTTTTTCAGACCTGATTGTGGGGCAGGTGTCTTTATTTTAAATCTAGCTCTGTAGTTCTTTTCTTGATGTGGAAACGTTGGAAACGCTACACTCCATCACCAACACACAGGCGGCAGCCCGGGAGCCCAAATTGGCTTGCTAGCTGTTTATTAAGTGAAATGGTACCAGAGCAGTCATTTCCAGTCTTGGACTCACAACTGTTGCTCTATATCAGCAAAGTTGAGTAGTCACATATAACCAGTAAAGTCAAAGTCCCACCAATCTCTCTCTCTCGCCCTTTCTCTCTCTCTCCATCTCCCTCTTCCTCCCTCTCCCTCTCTTTCTCTCTGTCTCTGTCTCTCATTGTCTGTCTTTCTCTATCTCTGTTTCCCTCTGTCTCTGTCTCTCTGTCTGTCTTTCTCTATCTCTGTCTCCCTCTGTCTCTGTCTCTCTGTCTATCTCTCTGTCTCTCTGTCTCTGTCTCTGTCTCTGTCTCTCTCTCTCCCTCCCTCTCTCTCAGTTAAACTTTACCATATCAACTTGACTAAGTTGGGAGTCACCAACTCAGTTGGAGGGTGGCAATTTTTCTAGATGTGTGGGTCACTGAGATGTGACTGTATGTCCTTGTCTTAAGTTACTTTTTGCTGGCTGCTGGGACAAATACCTGACACTCAAAATGAAGAAAGGAAAGGTTTATTTAGCTCACAGTTTGTGGAGGTTTCAGTTCATACCCCCCTGGCTCCAAGGCAGCAGAAAACAATGAAGAGCAGAGGAGCAACAGCTGTGGCCTCCATCAAGCCTCTGTCCTCCAAATTCTGTGCCAGCTCCCCCAGCGTGGTGTGACTGCGAAGACCAAGCTCCTCCAAAGTTCTCCAAACACCAGGACTTCTCCAAGGAAGTGGGACAGGGCTGGGCCAGGCTGGAAGCAGCCAGGGCAGGGCCTGGGCGGGGCTGCTCTGAGCTGAGCTAGGCTGGGCTGTGCTGTGCTGATCTGATCTAAATCTTCCTCAACTCGTTTTATACACTTTTTGTACTGAATCACTCCGGGGTGGCCCACCTGGTCCTAGAGTGGAACCAATCACATCCCAGAGCAGGCCCTCCACATCCGGGAACCAGCCAAGCCCATCCAACCAATTCCTCAAGTTGGCACAGTGTATCAGCTACCACAGTCCTAATCTAGTCCCTGGCCCCTCCTGCCAGGCACTGTTCCTGTGCTCTGCTTCTCCATGCACTGAAGACCCCTGCCACTCTAGACCTTTCTGCCATGAGGCATCCACCTGACCACCCAAGTGCGAGCCCCAGGAAGCCTCTTTTAAGGTGTGGTTGTCAAGGGTTGCATCTGAGTACCTAAAAAGCTGACTGCTCCACTGTTTTGCAACAGAAAAAGTTCACTTAGTCCTGTTTTAGGCAGGGGTGAAATTGGTGGGTGGACCAGAGTAAGACTGCTGTCTGCCTAAAGCTACAGCACGGCACTGGGCAAGCAAAGCCCCGCTTACTTAAGCTCCCTAGGTGAATGGAACTTAGGGGAGCTCATTTGCTTCTTCAATTAATTAAGAATTATTGAATCTAAAAATGCCTTCTGAAATATTTAAAATATGAAGCCCTGTGTTCTTTGGGAAGATTCCCACATGTAAGCACAGTGATGTGATGACTTGTGTCACTGACTAGAAAATCAGAAACTTGAAAGAGAGAGGAGTTGAGATAGGATTAGTCTGGGCAGCAGGAGATAAGAAACGAGCTGAGGTCAAGTGTGAGATTATCCTGGATGTGGAGGAGCCAGGGGCAACTGCATATGCCTCTGAATGAACAATCGATCGAGCCACTTATTAGGCTATACAGGTGAAGAGTTCACACCCGAATTTATTATCTGTTGTTGATTAAGAAATCACCCCCAAACTTGGTAGCTTAAAACAATAATTATTTCCTGTCTCCCATTTTCGGAGCATCCTAAGAATGGGAACAGCTTAGCAGGTTAGCAGTATGGCTCCCATCACAGCATCTCAGGAGGGTAAGATTAAGATGATGATATAGGCTGAGGTCATCGTCAAGTCAAATACTGATGGGGGCTGCAGGGTTTCTCTCAAGATGGTACAGTGCATGGGAGTGGGCTGCGTGCCTCAGTCTTTTGCTGGTTATAGGAAAGAGGACTTTCTCCTTAATGCAGAGACCTCCGGCTAGGGCTACTGAAGTGACCTTGGGGCTACTGAAGTGACCTCGGGACACCCAGCAGGACAAGAACAAGGGGGAGCAAGGATGGGCTCGCCGTGCTGGCTATGCTTAAAGTGGACCACCTCTTATTTCTCTCCTATTCCATTTGCTAAAAAATAATCCAGAGTCATGCTGGCCATTGTCCCAGGGGTGGAATCTAATGTTTAAACAGAGGGATTGGTGGACTTTAAGGTACCACTGACAGCGCAGCAGGTGTGAGTGCAAATAAGACTCGGGACCTCTGATAAAGACCTGAAGGCTTCTTCAGGCTGCAGCAGAGATGCGGTGGGCCCCACCTGCCAATGCTCAAGAACCCCGCCCATCACCATTGACCCAACTCACCCTAGGTGTGGGCCCTTGCAACTCGCGCTCACAGAGAACAGCTCTCTCTTGATTCACACAGGGTAAAGAGAGCAATGCCTCGTGGCCTCTTCCACATTGTGCCCCTTCTGGTCTACAGAGAAAAGTTGGGTGGGGGCTAATGGGGAGAAAAATGAGTATTGCATTTGTCTTTCTGTTACTTTGTCGTGTACATTTCTAAGCCATTTGGAAAACTCAGAAATGTGATGGTAAAACACTACTAAAGAGAAGTCTAGGGCCCTGAGGTCCTTTGCAGCAAGAAGTGTGAAATCTTATCTCTTCACAGTCTTCAGTGACAGATCTTGTGTGTCAGTGGTCGCTTCAGTCTCATACGTGATAGTTCCTTAATGTTTAGACAGTTGTGCCTTTATTCTCTTATACAGTATTTCAAGAGTTCATCTGGCCTGGCCAGATAGCTCAGTGGACTAAAGCGCCTGCTTAGGCAGAGCACAGCAGCTGGGGTTCTATTCCCAGCATGCTGCCGGGCTGGCCCAGTCCCAGGGGAGGGCTGAGATGGTGATTGAGACGCGCGTGGTGGCGCTCCTGCAATGCCACGCTGAAAACAGGGGATCACGTGAGTCCCGTCTACATAGTGAGACCCTGTAGACCCTGTCCTAAGTCAATAAATAAATACGTTTATTTTTAAAAAGAGGTCATCATTCATTAACGTGGGCTTAATGGTGTGGTCTCCTGGCGATAGAGTGCTGGAATCCACCGGTTTATCACCACACTTCGTGATATGACTCTAATATCGGCATTGCCTAACTTAATCGTTCATTTCTCCAGCCCGTTATGCCTGCAGAAACTGTGATTTGGTCGTACAGTGTCCTCTCACCATGCCTTTGCAGAAATGGTACCTCAGGTTTGCTTTCAGAAGTCAGCGTCGACAGACACTTCAGAACTTCCTGGCATTGGCGCCCTCGTCCCTATCAGAGCGGGATTTCATGGCCACAAGTCAGATCAGCCAGAGCCCGGAAATGGCTCCTGTTGCTGTGGAGGACCGTGGACCTGGGCTTTCTACAGCCGCTGTGGGGCTGGGGGCGGGGCTTCGCTTCTTCCTTGGCAGCTGTGTGACTGCAGATACACCCACCTTACTTGGTCAGGGGAAGAGGAGGGAACAGATGCAGTAAAATCGCACGCGCCGCTGCTTCCAGAATGACCCAAAGCTGAGGCTGTGCTTTCCACCCCTGAAAAGCAGAGCCGAACGGATGAACTATTCAGTGTTCAATTTAATTAACCTCTGTTCTGTTGTTGTTTTCTCTCTCTGTCTCTTTTATTTATTTATTTATTTTTATTTTTTTTAAATTTTTGAGACAGGGTCTCGCTATGCAGTTGAGGCTGACCTTGAGCTCACTTTTGTAGCCCAGGCTGGTCTCGAACTCACACCAATCCTCCTGCCTCAGCCTCCCGAGTGCTGGGATTACAGGCGTGCGCCACCACGCCCGGCTCTGTCTCCTTTTTAGTCTGTGTATTTCCTTGCTCTCAAACACTTCTGTATAGACAGGACAAGCGCCACTAACCCTGGGCTGTCCCTGAAATATTTCTCAAAATTGCAGGTCAGCCAACTATTGCCATAGTTGGGTTGTGTCATTTTTATGTAGGCTTGGAATGGGAGACGACGATTTAAAAAAACAAACAAACAAACAAACCCTTAAGTCTCCCTGTGGGGCATCACATTAGATGCTACTGTTTGTCATGCTTGTGGCAAAGGCAGAAACACGCACTAAATTCTATCTGTGAATTAAGCTGTAACCAAGCTTGTATATTCATTAGAGGAGAAAAATTCCCCTCGAAGAAGTTCAAATTGTTTATTGATTTTCATTTCTGTGTTCAAAGGAAGCCTGCGTCAGTCTGTCTCAGCACCGTCCCCAAGGGGCAGCGCCGCCAACAAGGGCCTCGCATCTAAGCCCCGCCGAGCAGGTACCCAGCAAAACGGGAGGATTCTCTTAAAACTATATTAATAAATAGTGGGGGGGGGTTTCCAGTTCAATAAGGTTGGTTCTTAACAAGGAACAGCACTGCTGACAATGCATTACTCAGTAGGAGAACGTGTGGGGAAAAATATAGAAATTTGAAAAGGGGGGATGCAGAAAATCTGTCAAAATGACCCCCCTTCTGCCCATAGGTTTGACTGGAGAAGGAGCTCGTGAAACCTCGCCTCTCCCCGAGAGCTGGTAATTCAACCACACATGCAGTCACTCTTGGAGAGCCTGGGCCCTGCGCACCCATTGCTCACGAGCGTGAGAACGTAGCTTCTGCCTGCTGAGGACCATGGTTGTCTCCGTGAGCCCCTCGGAGAGACTGCTGAAAAGGAGAGACCCCAGCTCTCAGAAAAATGAGTGTCTGTATTAATATTGCATGTGTCTTGGAGCAAAACCTAAAAATTAGCTTTTAAAAATGCATGTAAAAGTCACTGACCTTTTAGAGCCCGTTTTGATGTATGGTCGTTATTTAAAATCTCACCATTCACTGTTATATGACTGTTCAGTCCGTAAAGTATTCGTTTGTGTTCTTCTTTTTATCTTTTAATAATTTTTAATCATTTATTTATTTATGTGATACAGGGTCTCACTACACAGCTTGGATTTGTACTGATCTTCCTATGTCAGCCTCCCCAGCACTGAGATTGCAGGTGTGTGCTACCATGCCTGGTTTCAGGGCACACCCGGCGTTCCAGGGCCGGCGTGGCACATGGTACTGGGGATCGCACTCCTTGTGTTACCAAGCAGGTGCTTAGACCACTGAGCTATCACCCAGCCCCTTCTTTTTACTTTTGAAAGATTTTAATTTTGGAAATAACTGTAGTCATGGTTTATTCTTTCAAGAACAAAGATAAAGTTACATTTCACCTTGGTATTGATCCCCTCCACATCACTCCCTTTTATTTGGAACATCCTCATCCAGAGCAGTTCTACAAGTTCTTTTTCATGAGTACTTTTATAAGATGAGATTAAAAAAAATATAGTGGCTATTGCTGCCAAGGGCCATCCAACAGCAAGGCCTTCTGACAAAAATATTACAGTATGTACCCATCCGCGTCATTCACCAGGTGACAGATGTGGCACTGAGTGACTTCTGGCTCTTGTCCGAAGTCACACGGACCTGAAGAGGGAAATGTGTGGAATTTAATCGGGACATCGAGGCAGCCACCGCAGCATAACTGGAGACACTCGTGAAAGAGGACTTCCAGAACCGCTTCAGAAAACAGCAAGAACTGGGGCGTAAGCGTCAGAGTGTCTGGAGGGGCGTTGATGGCAATGTGTCTTTCAACATAACAGATACCTTTAAAAACTTAAACATTCATTGTTTTTTCAATGACTCCTCGTAGTTCATCTTTGTGTGTGTTTCCTCAATTGGTCAGCGGGGCGTAAAATCATTCATTCTGCCTCAGAGGATGCTTGAGGAAGAAACAAGATAATATTAACAATAACATTTGTGCAAAAATATAAGCACATAAGACTAACAATAAAGCTTCCTACCCAGACTGTGACTGTATGGAAGTCCCACTGCTGGAAGAACAACAGCTTAGAGCCGATGGCGGCATCGTCTGACACAGACAGTGTCAGCTGCGACAACCCGTCAGTGCCTTCCGTGAAAACAGCATTGTTACAGGGAAAACCTCAGCTACGTAGCTGTGTCCCCCTTCTCACTACTCTGGCAGGCGAAAGGAGTTCTGGGAAAGCTACCAGGGAAATCTGAGCCAATCCAGCTCTCAGAAACTTTGCGCTCATTGGACTAGATTTAGGTTGAGATGTTTGAGTAAAGAGCATCTGTAATTTCATAACACAAAAATCTTCAAATTAAACTATATAACCGATCACCCATATGCCTCATCTATCCAACACAAGTCATCTGCACAAAGGCTTCATCTGTACCAATGCACTGAACGTCTAGACACCTGCAGTATGTTGAGTGTTTGCATTGCTTTTAATCTAGATGTGTGTTACAGGAGAATTTCTCCCGGGTCAGAGTTAGTTCTGCACAGAGCAAAGTTTCTTTCTCTTGGTGTATCAAACTTTTGTTACGTCTAAGGTGAAAATCTTCAAACTGCACCCAAAGTGAAATTTAGAGCAAACCGGTTTCCGGAACCCAAAACATCACTCAGGGCTCTGAACTGTCAGCATCCTGATGCTGGTGTGAGAAGCCTGGGAAGATTCCTGGGCCCCCTCAGCTCTTTCGTTGACCAGCAGGGCTTTGAGAAGCAGTGCAATGGTAATTCCAAGAGGGTAATCTTCACCAATGCTTTTATATTTAAAGGAATAATTGACTCTACTGAAAACCTCATATGAATAAAAAAACTTTTCTTTTAAAAAATATAGTTTTAGGGGAAATCTAGCATGACAAGCTTCAGGGGAATTTTTTTATTGGGTCTTAGATGAAGCTCTGCTTGATTGGTTACAGTAATCACCCTTGGTCTGCTAGGGTAAGGTGATTGATGAGCTCAAGGTAAGGGAAGAAATGTTTGTTTGAGTTTTGGAGCCTTCAGTTCCTGGAGGGGTGGCTCCGAGGGGGAATATCGGGGCAGAAGCACATGGCGGAAGAACGAGGCTCAATGCACGGAAGCTGGGAAGCAGAGAGAGTGTCAGAGAAAATACATCCTTGGCCAGCACTGCTCCACCATTACCTCCTTCCTGCACACCAGGCCCCACCCTCTACTTAGTTGATAGAGTTCGCACCTTCACGATCCTCAGATAAGCCCCGATTCTGAATACCTGAGACTTAGGGAGGATTCCATTCCTATTAGGTCCATTCCATTTCTATTACCAACTGGACAGGCCACACGTCTGGATAAGACTAAAGCATACGATGACCTTCCCCTTGCACCCTACACCTGCAATGTGTGGGATGCACACTTCTCTCAAGAGCAGAGGCCTCCAGGAAGACCCCAGGACCTTGAGGTGCTTGGAGTCCTGCGCTCTGTGCAGTAGCAAGCACCGAGTCCTTCGTGTTCGCAGCGGGCTCCTCATGTAACCACGGTTGAGAGCTTTCCGGGCTATTGCCTAGTATTCATCGGCTGACTGTTTGGTCAGCTTCCAATTTCCCTCTGCGTTCCACCTCTTGCTGTCATTCTCTGTGGCCCTGCTTCCATTTCCAGTCTGTCAAGGTCATTCTGGCTTCAAGCCCTTTATTTCTCATCATGGATCCTACTTTTGATCCCACTTTCTTACCTGTGCCCAAGCACTCAGGTGGCCGCGGGTCTCCTCACTGTCCCTGCAGCCTCTTGCCCTCGTCCTCCCTTCCCTTCCAGGAAGAGTGTCCACTCAGGCTCTGCGGACACCACACAGACGAGTCTCTGAAGCCTCCTTTCCAACTCCTCCCCTGACGCTTTCCCAAGACCTCCCCCAGACTGAGCCACGGTCCTGTGATCCCACACAGCCTTCATTCTCCGCCATAATGGTCCTCAGACAATTACACCCGTGCTTGGAAGGGCTTTGCGTCTTCAGTCCGTGGCTCCAGTCAAAGTAGCTGGAATATGTTTTAGTATCTTGAACATTAAAGTATTTAATACATGGTACTTGAGATGAAATAAGCTAAATACATGCCCTTCTTCCATACTTCCTTAATCTTTCCAGTATGGATCAGGTAAACAAGCAGGGTTTTTTGTCCTTACAGCACATAAACATGTCATAGTCATCATTTACCTCTAGACAGCGCGTACATGAGACCCGGTCATAGCTCCAGGTCCCCGGCATCTACAACAGTGGCATGCAGAGCACTGTCTAAATATTTATAGACTGCTGTATTCTAGCTGCTGCTCTTGGAGCAGTGTTCAAAGTCAGTCCAGAGCGTTCATACTGAGCTACATCTTCTGTGCCTCCTTCTTTATCTTGAGAGGGTCTCACCAAGCTGCCCAAGTGGAAGACAGGGGCGTGTGACCCTCCTGTGTCATCCTCCCTTGAGGCTGGGATTGCGGGCATGTGCCCCCTTGCCAGGTTTCCATATTCTATCTCAGGGTGTACCTCACTGTTGACTCATAACACGTTGGATTTTTTGCCATAGTTTCCCACAGATTTCTGTTACCTTCACTGGAAATTGCTCCAAAACTCTTGATCTAAATGTTTGACCCAGATTCCTGCTTTTTTTTTTTTTTTTTTAATTTTATTTATTTATTTATTTATTTATTTATTTATTTATTTATTTATTTTTTCTTGTTTCAGAACCTTTATTTGTTTATTCACTCATTTTTATGGCTGGCTCAGCCCGCCCCGCAGGCAGGGCTGGTGAAGCATGTGGTGCCGGGGATCGAACCGCGGTCCCTGAAGCCGCCCAAGCTTTCCCAAGCAGGCACTTTAGACCACTGAGCCATCCCGCTGGGCCCAATTTCCATGAACCAACCTTCCTCACTAGAATGAACCAGTGGCTATATATCTGCATTAGAAATGGGAGATTTTGCTCCAGGGGAGAGAGCTCAGTAGAATAAATGTCTGCCTGGTATGTGAGTGTCCTGAGTTCAATCCCCAGTACCACAAAAAAGGGGGGATTTTCTCTTAAGCATTAAAAATATTAGCATTCTCACTGACTTACATATTGACTAATGCCAGGACACTATAACTTTCAAATAAACGCAGTTTACAAAATTTGGTCTATAAAATTATTATTATTATTATTATTATTATTATTATTATTATTATTATTATTATTTTGTGGCCAGCTCAGTCCTCCCTGGGGGTGGAGCTACCATGGTATGTGGTGCTGGGGATTGAACTGAGGTCTCAGGGATGGAATTGTGGTCCTGAGCTTGCCTAAGCAGGTGCTTTAGGCCAGCTATTTCGCCGGTCCCTATAAAAATTATTTTGCACCATGCTTTATTAAATCATCTTGAAAATAATCCACGTTATACGTTACCATGGTTAACAGTAAGTAATTCACATACACTGCATATGTGGCTATTGGATCATGTGTTCCACTATACAAAAACATATAGGAGAAGCGCAAAGGTTTTCAGTCGTTCACCACTGTACCACTCTTTTCCCGAAAGCTACACAGCCACTTCCACTAGAGCTGCAGCACAGGCTAGCTGGGTAGTAGCTCAGTGCCTCTGCAGATTTCATGGACAGTGACCTAGCTAAGCATTTTCAGCATGCCTCCCTCCAGGGAAATAATCAGACAGAAACAGAAAGATTAAATATGCTTTTGATCTTTTGCCTACCGGTAATCTATGTATGTAAAGTAAAAGTCCTAGTGCTTTAGGGTTCTCAGACCCTGTGCTTCAGTTCCTGCTGCCCTCTCCCCACGAGCACCATGCTTTCAGCTGAGAGGAAAAGCTGAAATGTGTTCAGGTGAGCCGCTCTGGCAAAACCCTCGAGGGATCAGTCAACTTCTGTTGTGTTTGGATTTCACTGCACCAAATATTATTAGAATAGAGGCCATAAGAGTCAAAAAACACGAAGTCTGGCTCTAAAGAGAGATTTCATTACAACCTGGGTCTTCACCGTGTAATTTAACCTGTATATAAATGAATCAAAAGGCCGATAATGAATGGTTTGTGAATGAAGAGACTTAACAAAGTACAGAAGCTTTATTTATTGCTTAAAAACACAGATAATTTTATTTATGACTTTACAATTTTGCAGCTAATTTTTAAAAATATTGAGTTCAGAAATAATGGGTTTGGAACAGACTAAATTAATATCATTGATTTGAAACTAAATGAAAGCTTTATTTATTGTCATTATTTTTAACCCACTATAGCAACTCAGTATGTGTTTGTTAATTGAATTAATTATTTCTACAGAAGCGAAATGGACTTTGGTATTAATGTCATCATTTATTTCAATCCTGGAATCAGATTTCCTGCCATGCTTGGAAGATATTTTATTGGTTTGTGAGCTACTTACCCAATTTTCAAGCAAACCGATTTGTCACAAGGACCACTATGATAATATACTCAAGGTCTGGAATACTCAGAATAAATAGAAAGATCAAACGTAATTTTGGATGACAAATATGCTCATCCTAGACCAGATTATTCTTACCATCAGAAATAAATATTGAATTGAAGGTTGAAGAGAAAGAAAATGAACTGATAATGTTTTTCTGGAAGGACAAATATAATGTGCACAGAAGCATAGGAAAAAGAAAGGGAAAAAGAACTAGAAAATATGTATAACTAGAGATGATACACCCTGCATAATCTTTCACTGAGAAAAGGGCAAATTTTTATTGGGAAAATTTTATGGTTAAAAAATCCATGTATAAAAAAAATCCATGTATTTTTTTATTATAATCCTTGCAAAAAAAAAAAAAAATATATATATATATATCACTTCCCATCAGAAAAATCAACTCAGAAGGCCTGGTGATGGAAATGCAGATGGAAACACTGGTATTTCAACATTCACTTATGGACGTTGCTGAGGAGAATGACCCTGAGCACATTCATACAGTGCCTTGTGGCTGGCCTGGTTGTATGATGAGATTTTCATGATCAAGCCAGTGATTTGGGATCTGGGATGTCACTGAGTTGTGACACGGTGGATGAGATTTGGTTTCCTGGACTCTTTAGTCCAAAGCTAAATTAAGGCAGATTCACCCATGACCCAGAGTACAGCAGAGTCCAGGTAACAGATCTAGGCATGCGGTCTAAGAAAAGAAAGACTTGGGAGGAGAGATATTATTCTATACTCCAATGAATAAATACATGATCTCTTAGTACAAAGCTAGTAGCTCAAGGAATTCACACTCTAGCCAGGAGATAAACACAGAAGCAGATCATTACAAAACAATGTGCAGACGCAGTCAGTGAGAGAGATGTGTTTTGATAACCCGCATAGCCCTGGGTCACCTATTGCAGCATTTGTGGACACAGCATTTATACTTTGGCAAGTATGATGTTTAAAAGGTATTATGTAATATTGGGATATGCATACAACTGTGTTCTCTTAGCTCAATGAGGGGCAATATTTGTACCAACAGTGTTTAGAAAAGTTATCATGTCTGCATCTTGTACTCTGAGAAACTATTATGAATACAACAATATGCATTGCATTAATTATTGTGACTATCCTACTAATGTGTTTTCAAGCTGTCTCAATATTTCTTATTAAAAATAATAAAACAATTAAAATTAAATAAAAGGTAGTCTGTAGATGAGTTTCAACAGATTGTGTGAGCTTGACCTAGTCCTCTTGACCAAGATTTTCATGGCAATATTAGGGTGTCCTCTTCTATCTATGGAACTCAGGCACCCCAATAGTTGGTGGTTTAAAATGGACTTGATTTTTAGATGACTGGGAAAGTGACTCCAATGCATTATGCTGTGCTGTTCAGAAGCCCTTCCCAACCTTCCCTGGTATGCATGCTGGTAACAAGTCTCCTGCCGCAAAGTAATTTAAAGGTAAATTCCATTTGAGTGCAATCTGAGAGCTTAGGAGAAAACAGTCCCTATTATAATAGTTCTTATGAAACAAACACCTGTTGATCCTTTTGGGGGAGAGCTGTATTCGACTCTGGCCTTTACAATAGTGTTTGATATACTTGGGGTGAACCCCGGGGTTTTCGCATGACAAAAAAAAAAACAAAAACTGTAGCTTCTGTTTTCTTCCCTCACCATGAGGATCTAGGGCATTTCATGGACATTTGGTATGAGTTATTTTCAGAGGGTGAATTAGGTTCCAGTTCTTTAGGCTTCCCACCACATTTCAGCACATCTGTTTGGAGATCTCGTCTCTGGTTCAGTTCGGCTTTATTCCACTGTCTCAGAAAGTAGATCTTACTCCATCCTGGGGGGTCCATTGCAATGTAATGAAATGTGCTAAAATAGCAACTATGGAGCTACACTCTTTAGAGTGTCCCAGTGCCTAACTTTCCACCGCGCTCAACCCTGGGAAGGATCTGCACGTGCCATCTGCACTGTCACACCAGCCTCTCCACCTGGACTCCCCAACCTGAGTCACCACTCCTATAACAGTGTAGCCTTTCTGTTGATTGGCATTCATATTTTTAGATACCATTGGGGAAACAAAAACTTTCACAATAAATCTTCACACTAAAACTGGAGTAAAAGGCTCTGAATACTACTCCTTCACATCTAACACTGGCAAAGCAAACAAGCACAGGAAAGAAACTGACTGAAGCTGTCTCACATGGCAAAGGTTGTTCAAATACTTTTGGTGCTCCCTTATAGTGCAGGAATGGCGCTAGAAAAAAGAAATGTATAGTAAGCCAGATGTAAAACTGCCCCTTCTTCTCTCTCTTCTGCTTTTGGTGGCAGGGATCAAACTCTGGACCTTGTGTTTGCCAGGCAGACACTTAAGCTGCAGAGCTATCTCTAAGGCCCCATTCAGGACAATCTTAACATGCCAATGATCCTTCCCTGAAAGTAGAAATGGATTCTAAAACATAGGGCTTGGTTGGTATTGGCTACTCATGGGAGTAACCCGCATTGTAACTAAGAATCAAGTGCTGGGGTGGACACTGTAGCTGCTGACCTGCTAGATGTGAGGTAAGCCCAGTTCATGGTCCCCAAAATCAATGAGTGAGTTCAAAGGAACAATGGATAGTAAGAGTAGAAAAGAAAATATTGAGAGAGATTGAGAGAGAGAGAGAGAGCGCCTAAGAAATAGGAAGGAGTCAGAAAGTGAGCTGCCATGGAATCTACTTCTCTGAGAATATTTTTTTAGAGCAAAATCATGACATGGGTACAATGTGGGTCAAAACTATGATCAACCAATAAGATTAGAAGTATAGACATTTAGGTAACATTGATCCCAGGGGAAGCAGGTCACGTAACAAGGATACATGGAAAGAACAAAGACTTTTTTTTTAAGAAAGGGTGAGTCTGGAAGCCCTGATCACCCACTTGGGTGACTGATATCTAGCTGGACTTTATTAGACCAGGTGATACTGCTTATAAACTTCAAGTTATTGCTGATCCCCCAGGAGGGATGTGAGCCTGGTCATTCTATCTTTATCTTGAGCTCTGACCTTCAACCAATGCGCCTCCAGCCACAGTTGTGAAGTGTTCTCAGTTTCTGCACTAGCTCCTTCGAGGGCCTAGCCCTGCCTGACTGCCTGCACTATTTCTGCTTAACTTAGCTGCCTGTGTGACGAGAGCCGCACATCCGGATGAGTGGCCTTGGCCTGACCTTCGGCCCGCCAGTCTCCTGCCTCAGGCTAGGGCTCGCCACTGGCTCTCCTTCTTCCTTTACCATCGTAAATATTTCCGCCATGATCAGTTCATTGTGAGTCCACTGTCAATATTCCTAATGCAGTCTTAGGGGCTGAAGGAAAACTTTTCATTATAAATAATAACTATAGCTTGATATTAAATATTAAGTACAATTTGACGAGTAAAGTAAAAAGAAGTGGAGTCAGGCTAAAGTCTTAGGACATGGAGCCATAGAAAATAATACACGCAAAAGGATGGAACTATAACAGAACACGCATTTGAAATACTGAAAGTACTTCGTATTCACAGGATTCTGTTACCAATATGGGAATGTAGAGGCTAGAAATAGGCTTTGTGATAAATTTGAAATACTCACCCTCTCTCAACTCACCTCTCCTATCCCTACGTAGGATTGCTCAAAATATTTAAACCTTCTGGCAAGTGGAGCTAGGCTTTGTGACATAATTTTTCAATTCTCCTACCTTAGAATTCATTTATCCTTAGTTTCTTCGCCTTCTGGAGCTTTCAGTGGGAAGTGGAAGTCCAAACTGTGTGCTACACGTAAGCATCATTTGAGTTGGTCCAGCACAGTAGCAGCAGACAGCGCTGCTGGCCAAGCACTAACTGCAAACAAGGGCTCAGGGTGCAGGGGGCAGGGATAGCAGTGTGGGTTGGCAGCGGGGGAGACCTCCTCGACAAAGGTCTCAGAAGAGGCGTCTCACGGAGAATAAGGATTTATGTTATTATCCCAAGCACTGTAGAAGGTTATGCACTCAAAATAGAGGCGTCGGTGTTCTCCCAGGTGTTTGCTTTTCTACTGTCAGATTCTATAGCTAAATTCACTAGAACAGGCAGAACCCGTCTTGCTTAAGCAATGTAGCAAGATCAACTTCTAAGGAATATTTTTACAATGCGCACAATATTGACATGAGGTGTGATTTGTCCTTTTCTCCTTCTGCTTTACAAATATCTCTCAGGTCTCCTGCTCCAAGCAAAGGGCGAAGGCTCAACAATCACGGATGCTTCTCTGAGAATCTAGGTGCTGGCGGGTAAATGCCTGGCTCCAGAATTTCTGAGCATTGGTTGTCAGTTAGGTAAGAAGGATCACAGAAAGTCCCTGTCCCTCTCTGCCGCCCCGGGAAGTGGAGCGTACCTTAACCTGCCTTCCTACATGGCTATGTCCGGAAAGTGCAAGTAGAGATGATGGCTCCGGTCCTGTAAGCTCCGCACCCTGCTCGGCTCGCTGCTGACGCCTCTCAAAGGAGAAGCAGTGGACCCGCGAGCAGTTCCTGGAGGAGACCGTGTCCCTCTAGCTCAGCGAGTGGCCTCAAGCTTGCCTCTCTCCGAGGGTGGAAACTATTTCCATTGCTATGACGATTCCAGTCTGAAAGGCTACTTCCGGGGCGTGTCGCTGCCCCGCTGAGCTGGGAAGCACTCTCTTCAGCAAGGTGGAAGCCTTCCCTATATGAAACCGTGGTCACCAGTGTCTCTTTCTGTTGTAATAACAAAGAACCAATAAAAAGACACAACTATAATTATTCTGGCGACTAAACCATGAAAATATACGATAAAAAATGGAAACCCAGAGAAAAGCCACTGAAAGGGTGGTGTTGGGAGCAGCTCCAGGAATATTCCAGAGAGGCAGCGGCTGTGTCTTCTCTGGCTTACTAGTATGCTCCTAAACAGGGGTGTCTCAGTTACTCTTCTCTCATTGCTGGGACAAATACCCGACACCCAAAATGAAGGAAGGAAAGGCTTATTTAGATCATAGTTAGTGGAGGTTTCAGTCCATGCTCAGCTGGCTCCAAGGTTGAGTGGCATATGGCAGACAGCAGCAGTTCATGGCGGTGGAACAGCAACAATGGAAACCCAGAGGCTGTCTGTCTGTCTCACTTATATTATATTCAGGCTGGGGAAGTTACACAAACCCATAATCCCAGCAGTACTAAGACCCATAATCCCAGTGGATCATGAGTTAGTCTCAAACTCTAGAAGTTCCCCCACCCCCGGGATTGCATGAGGTGTTGCGGGGACAACCAGACACAAACCGTAACAATCGTTGCTTGGTTTTGAGTGATTTTTGTTTTTCCTTTTTTATGTGGAACGAATGTCAGCCACACTTGGGCGAGCAAGTGAGAGTCATACCCTGAATTATTCTTCACTCCTCCCTCACAAGGTAGGAAGTATTTTTCGAAGCCTGTCATTTTAGCCAGGGTGTAGTCAGTTTGATGTAGTCAGTTTGATCCTTTGTCCTCCTGTCAGGGGAATAAATAAAACTTAGCAATCACTTCCCAAAAGTGCAATAAGCTGACACTTTCCTGACTTCCTTCCCCAAATCTTTGGGGTTTTGTTTTTATTTAAACCATTATTAAAATAAATTTATTAATGATGTGTATTTTTATATGTTTTTGAAATTATCATAAATCCCACTGCTATGGCTTATGTCTAGTTTTTTTCCCAAAAGCCTCATGCAGCCATGGGGCGGGGACTTCTATAGATTGAGACTTGACTCATGAGTCCCTGGGATTATGTGATTTAGTACTGATCTAGAGTTTGAGACTTGATCCATGATCCCTAGGATTATGTGTTTTAAGTACTGCTGAGACTATGGGTGTGACCTGATGCAGATAGCCTAAGGCAGAGAGCCTGATGTAATATAAAGAGAGACAGACTAGAGCTGTTGCTCTCTGCTCCCATTTGATCTGTGGCCTCTGTTGTGATTGTTGCTGGTCCGCCACCATGAACTGGATGCTCTTTGCCCTGTTTCACTCAGCCTTGGGCCAGCCAAATATGGACTGAAGCCTCCAGTAACTGTGAGCTGATAAACCTTTCCCTCCTTCATTTTGAGTGTTGGGTATTTGTCCCAGCAATAAGAGAAGAGTAACTAAGACACCCACTATGGAAAAGAGCAGCTCTCTGCCGGAACTGCAGAGAAACTCCGTGCCAAATCATGGGTGCCCTCTATATTAAGAAAGAGGGAGGCCGGCCAGATAGCTCAGCCGACTAAAGCACCTGCCTAGGCAGAGTGCAAGAGCACAGAGGCCAGGGTTTGATTCTCAGCCCGCCATGCTGGCCCACCCCAGGGGTGCACTGCGACAACGATTGAGAATGGGCGTGGTGGTGCTCGCCTGTAATCTCAGCACGTGGGAGGCTGAAAACAGAGGAATCACTGTGAGTCCGAGCCACATAGTGAGATCCTGTAGACCCTGTCCTAAATACAAAAAAAAAAAAAAAAGCAACATGGGCCAGTCTCCCCAGACTTACACACAAAAATTTAATAATAAAAAAGGAGGGCAAAAATTGATTCATTAAATAATTTATTAGTGAACATTTAACAAGACTGATTAGGAAGAAAAGGAAAGCAAAAATTCTAATGTCAGGAACACAAGAAAGGATACACCCACAGGTCCTATAGCTATTAAAATAATGATAGAGAAAAATTATAAATGAGATAATTCCAAAAGGTTCTGTAACTTAAATGTAATAAGTAAACATCCAAGAAGAAAAAACCCCAGAAGAAGACACATAAACCAGTATTTATCAAGGAAACTTAAGTGATAAAAGCCTTTACCCAAGGAAAACTTTATGAATTCTATCAAACGAATAAGAAGAAAAGAATACATTCTTGCCTAAACTCCTCCAGGAAAACAGAGACGAGCTCCGTCCAAGGCATCTCATCACGGTCCACCCTGTCATCTAACCTCGAGCTTGGCAAAGCTCTCACAAGCAAGTGCCAGGCCTGTATCCTTTGTAACACACATAAGAACCCTCCAAGTGTTGTAAGTAAATTGAACCCCATAAAAAGAGTAGGCAGCACAGCCAGTTGGAATTTTTATAGTAATGAAAATTTGGTTTAATATTGGAAAGTGAATATGATTTGGCTACCTCAACAGAGAAAGTATTTGACAAACACGTACTCATGATTTTTTTTTTTTTTTTTAACCAGGAATCACACTCAGGACCTGGCTCTGGCCAGGGAGCTGCTCGACCTCTGAACTGCACCCCTTGACCAGTATTCTTGATTTTTAAAAACCAACGCCTGTGTGACTCTTCACTTGATCTGAAGCAAAAGGCCAAGAAATGATTGTGTGAATCTTAGAGGGGAGTTTTCTCAGTCTGACAAAAGGCATCTATGAAATCCTTTTGGCCAGGAATAGTATATCATGATAACATAAAGAAAGAAAGCAAGAAAAATAAGAGTCAAGAAGGAGAATGTGAAGCAGTTTCTATTTGCATAAAATATTACCCTTTATGTGAAAGTCCTAATAATCTTCCCTAGATCCAACTTCATTAAATTTATAATAAATTCAGCTGTGCTATAGAAGGTTAACATATAAAAGTCAAATTTGTAAAAAAAAAAAAAAAAGTCAAATTTGTGTGCACTAATAATAGACTAGTTTTTATTTATAACAGCATCAGAAAATATAAAGTATTTAGAAATAAACCTTTAACAGTAGGTGTAGTACTTTTCTGGGTAAGCCTACAAAATGTCGCTACTAGAAGAAAAGAAAGGCCTTACCAAACCGAGATGGGTAACATATCTATCATTTAGAAGAGTGGATATTGTTACGACATCACTTCTTTGCAAATTTACCTAAGGACTACATCCATGACATTCAAAACTGCTACACATGTTTATTTAGCAACAACGGATAAGTTGCTTCTTAAAATTGTGTGGTCATTCACAGGACCCAAGATGCCTGAAGCAATCCTGACCAGGAGCTGCTGTAGAAAGCTCCTTCTGCCTAACTTTAAAACGTTAACAACAACTGAGGCAGTGTGGTGCTCTTCTGAGTGAGAATAAAGGGATCCGTGGCCACGTGAGAGTTCAGCACCGCAGCCATGTGCATTCCACGTGATTTCCAGCAAACATGTTGGAACTGCCCAGTGGGAAAGGGAAACCGGCTTTCAACACCTGGCGATTGGAGAATTGAGGGAAAAAAGTGAAGGAATAAATGGAACCCTACTTCCTTCTCTCTGCTGGATGCTGATAGCCTGAATCACCTTGGCAGTGGCCCCTGCTCCTAAAATCCATGAACACAAGGGCATATGATCAGGTTCAAGGTGTTTTCCAATATACTAATGTAGTGAATTTCTAACAGGGGGCCAACTTACTACACCCAGCTGAAGGGAACCAGCGTGGTGCTGGGTGCGGGAGGCCCGCCTGAGGGTTGTTGCCAGCCGCATAAAGGCAGAGAAACTGCCAGAACGCTGTTAGGGAGGCTGCTTGGAGAAGCTACTGGAGCTGTTGCAAGCTGCTGGCTCTCTTGGGCTGCTCTGCTGAAGGACCTGGTCATGCTGGCTTTCCAGATAAACTTTGGAGAAGCTTTGGTCCTCAACTTGAGCATCACTTCCTGGCTCCAGAGGGGAAGATGGTGCGCTGCCCAGCCTGATGGAGAAGCTTGTGGCACTGGCTTTCTTGATGGGAGCTCGGTTTTCCTCATCATGGGGGAGCTTGGGACGTCACCATTGCTGAGGACGGCTGTGGTGCCTTTGGGGGAGCTCTGGTGCTTACCTTGAGCGTTGCTTCCCAGCTGCAGTTCAGATCCCGCAGCTGCTAGCACAGATCCCTCATCCTGCTGGCATAGACCTCCTAGTTTCCACCACTGCCCTTGCCCGCACAGGCCTGTGAAGCGGACCTGCATGAGACTTTGTTGAGGCTCTGAGGCTTGTGGGAGGCGTCGTTATGAGCGCCAAGCTTCCAGATGGACGCATGGCAGGATATTAGGATCCAGGCCTTCAGCTGGAATCCTTGGTGTTTATGTGTGTGGACAGATTTCCTCCACGCCTTACATGATCCTTGGGTGATTCATTATAAAATACTATCATAGAGCACGCCTGTACTACATTGTTCACCTTGCAAGAACCCCATAGCATGACAATTATAGTAGGGAAACTTTAGGCTTCGGTTCTGACCACAACAGGGCAGCGATGCAGTGTTGAAGGAAGAAACGGAGCCTTCTAAGTTTCCCTAGAAACAAGTTTTCCTAGGAAACAGCTGCAGTGGCAGGCAAGCACAGGCCTCGGTCCCTTCTTCCCCTTCTCTCGCTTTGAAGGCAGAAGTGGGTCACTTGGTCTCCCTGGTGGTCACCACCGAGTCTGCCCGCCAGTAGGAGGCTTAGCTGTCAGGTCATTGGCTTGCTGAGGAGTCGATCTCGAAAAGCACACTCAGGTCATCCCTGAAGCAGCGCTGAAGAGTGCAGCTGCAGACACGAGGACACGAAGGGGACGCATCCCCAAGCTAGCTTAGGCAGCCAGGGCCAGGGCGCCGTATTTTTATTCTCTGCCCCCTCCTGTCCTACATCCCAGCTGAACAGTGGGCAGCTGCGAGGTGTGACGGAGGGACGGTGGAGCGGTGCGTCCTCTCTGCCTCCTTCCCAGTGGCCCTGCTGTGGTCACAGGTCCTGTGGCTGAGGGATCTGTGGTTGCTGGAGTTATCGTCTCAATACACTTTTCCTTCTTCTCTCTAAGGATGCAGTAGAAAACCTAACCTCCAATCCTGTTGTCACCCCGGATCCCCAAGAATCTTAAATGGCAGCTCTTGAGTCCTTAAACCAGATTTAAATGTACCCTGAACTTTGTTTTAATTATGAATGGTGATACATCAGGCTATCTGAGCAAAACTGCCTCATATCACAGAGAAGCATGTTCCTGACAGTTGTCAGAAAATGGTATTACATTTCCATTGGCTATGTCTCTATACTAGTCAACTTTGTATTCCTGGGACAAAGCACTCACACACACACACACACACACACACACACCTACCTTAAATGAGGAAAGATTTTCTTTGGTTTATGGTTTCTGATGGCTCAGCCCACTCTCAACAGGCACCGAGGCAGAAACCTCACAGCAGAAGGGTGAGGAGAGCAGCTTACCCTGTGCTCTCGGGGGAGCGGGGAGTAGGGTGAGACCCCAGGGCCGTGTACCTACCTCGTAACTCTAGCAAGGCCCAGAAGCACACCGGCCTGATCTCTTAGACCTCCCCTGAGGCAGTCAAGTAGACAGTGAGGTTAGCCATCACAGTCTACAGTCACAGCACTTCTGAAAAATCTGTGCTCTGAGCATTTAGTTATCTGGATCTCACAATTTCTGCCACTTGAGTAGCTATCTGGCTGGAAGATGATCAATTAGTGCATGAGCTGCCAGCTCAAGGCACAGTGCAATGACTCCAATAGGAGGTGAGTGTAGAGAGAGAGCCTTTCCACATAGTGGTGCAGAAAATATTACACCTTTTAATTATTTGTAGATGTTGTCTATAATCCATTTGTTCACTTTAGCCCATTTCTCCTTGCAAAGTAAAGTGACAAGCTTAGGGTCTGGCTTTCTGAAGAAGACTCTCCAGTGACAGCTCAGTGAATCAGAATTCCCAGAAAAAGAGTGCCACCACCCAGGCACGGAAGCACGCAACAAGCCTCTCTGACATGTCTTCACGATCCTATAAAAGAGACAAAGGGGAAGACAAACATTTATGGAGAACAAGATTTTCCTCATAATGGCCCCAATAAATATGTTTGTTGTAGAGAAATAAACGTGCAGGGAAGACATACAAGCTTCATGTTGAAGAAAGGCTTGTTCATGCTTAATACATTGGAGAAAATTTCAAGAGCTGTTCATCCATGTTAAAAAATATGACCCCGTAATGCTGCCAAGGACAGGGAGACCTGCGGTGGCCAGCTCTGTGAGTGCTGGCTGCTCAAGTTAAAATGCCTAGGGGCAGAAATAATTTGCACACCCAATTTTTCCAGCATGTCAACAACTGAAATTTTAAGGAGGAATGCATGTATCGTGAGCCTGTGGGCTACTTGTTTATACACACACCGGTACTGTCCACGCTTAGCAGGGACACAGGGATACAATGGAGAGTCCCTGAGAGTGCAGATGACACCAGTCTTATGGCTCATAGGTCCACTGCATCACTGAGGATACTTTTTTGAGACATACACATGCTTTTGTCATTGTCCTTGGTTTTGGGAAAAGTGCTTAGGAATTGCTGATTGTAAGCTACAGCTCTCCAGTGGTACAATGAGCACATTCTAAACATAAATCAAATGCTCTGTTACTCAGCTACTTGGTAAAAACGCTCACATTCAGGTCCTCTTCCTCCTCCTCCTCCTGTACCTCCTCCTCCTCCTCTACCTCCTCCTCCTCCAACAACAACAACAACAAAAATGGTCAACAGCTCTACATCTGTTGTGTTTCTTCACTCCAAATGAGACTTTTCCAGTAGTAAGATAGTTAAAAATTCCGACTTCTCAGTGGAGGGGGCGTGGTACAAAATTCCTGTCTGCCGGTGACAGAATTCACTGCCACTCTGAAAGCCCTGTGCCAATCACAATTACAGTCATGAAACTGAGCTCCTGTTGCAGGTCATATAACCAAGACTTCAAGGAGAGGATGACAAGATGGATAGGAGCTTAATGGATTTATGGTATTAGACAATGAAGAAAAATACCTGTCTGCACCAATCATAAACTTTTCTTTAGTTGCAATTAACCTCACGTTGAAATACTATGTGAAGGCTACGTAGCAGAGAGCCCTTAAGGAAAGCCATGAATGTGTAATTGTCCAGAGTTGCTGCGGGGGGAGAAGGTTCTTGAAAAGGAAAATTTCCACCCAGTAATATAGCAATGTGCTTATATATAGAATGCGCTTAAAATACCACTGTGGTGCTGCAGCTTACAGTGAGAGATTCTCATGCAGTTGTCCCAGAAGCAAGGACGGCGACTAAAATGTATTCATTTCCAAAAATATGCTGCCGGATAATTAATTGAATGTGTAAATTATAAGAAGTGTGCCAAGAGCATCAAGCAAGTAGTCGTATCTGAAATATGAATCTAAGAACAGAATGAAACTTAACACTAAAGGACTGGGCTATAAACTGCTTGAGAGCAATGAGCTGGCTCTCTCTTGTTGTAGAGTTTATTCCCACCCCATTTTAAATCTCACCCTTAACGCAATATCCAGACCATAATAGGCATTCTAATATTTGTTAAAAGTGTATTCGATAGATAAAATCTTCGTATTCTTGGTCACTGTCTCTGGTGAGAATAGTGTCCGTCTGGTCCCTGACGCTACAGAGCAATCCTTGTCATCTCGTATCATCTTCCCTAGCAAATATCAGACCTATAAATGACCTGGAATTTTCTTTTCCCAGAGTGAGAAGCAAAACAACTGGTAAAATTGAAGAACATTTTAAATATCAAATGTTGCTCATTTTCCATGATATTTCTGTACTTCTGGTCCCTGACTCTTCACCCAGTTCCTTATTTCGGCGGCTGTGAGACCTTTTCCTGCAGCCAGCATGAGCAATGTCACTCTGTACCAATTGTTGTCTCAGCTTTGGCCCCGCAGGTGATGTTGCCCCAGGTCCTCTGCTGGGGCTCAGCTTGGTGCTTCTCAACCCCATTAGGGTCCCAGTTGCCACCGGGATCCCAAGTCGTGGCAAGCTTTTCTGGTCCTGCAAAGTGCGGTGCATTTAAGGGAGAGCCCCCATTAGCGTGTGTGACTGAAATGCCCTTGGGCTCAGATATGCCGCTTGTTTCTCTTAGTTTAGGTTAATGGGAATACTTGCTGGTAAACTCCATTTTTAAATTAACAAAAACTGTAATAATAATAATTTTATTAATAAATTCACAGAGATCATTATGGGATATGCCACGCACAAAGTCAAATGTCAAAAATTTAATTTTTGCCAGTACACTGGGGTTCAGCTTAGTAAATCACTGTGTGTGAGTGTGTGTATGTGCACATGTGTGTGTGTGTGTGTGTGTGTGTGCCTGTGTACATGTGTGATACTGTTCTAATTTGGATCACACTCTGCAATTCATCACAGGATGACCTTATATATTTTTTAAAAGCGAAAAGCTTTGGAGAGTAGAGCGTGTGCAGTGGGTAGTTACAGCAGGACAGGGACAACCTGAGGACATCGTGAGACAACTGGGAGATGTGGTAACCCCCAAAGGGTGGCTGGGGTGGTCACAGGGCTGCCAGTCACGGCGTAATCAGCAGGAGGGGCAGCCCTGAAACACTGCGGTCAGCAGGTGCCCACGCTGGGCAGGCCGGGAGTCCCTGGTGTGGGGGACGCTGGGCGTGCGGCGTGGATAGGGGTCCTGTTCTGTAATCTGCTTCCTAGAAATCGGCCGGACTCTGCCTTGAACTCACGGAGCCTCAGAAGCCGTTCATTGGGGATTGATGTCTTGGGGCCAATCTTGTAGGATTTCTCTGAAACTAAAACAAGGAATGGAATTGCACACATAGATAATGCTACAAGAAGGAGGAAAATGGAAGCTAGAAATATTGGCAAAGCGGGAAGAAATTCTGCCGAGGTAACTAATGGCTCCCTGGATGCAAATGGAATACATTAATTAAATTGGGAAATTAAATCATAAAAGTTTTCTTGTTACTCAGCTTTTCTTGTTACTACCTTGATTTTCAGATCTGTGTTTCTAGGGCTGGTGGAATAGCTCAGCAGACTAAGTGCTTGTGTAGGGAAGCACAGGGGCCAGAGTTCCACTCCTGGCCCAGCCGGCCACCCCAGCCCCACTCTCAGGAGTGCTGAGCAAGCGATGGAGTCCAGGCATGGTAGCACATGCCTGTAATACCCGCCCTTGGGTGCCAGGAAGCAGGAGGATCGCTGTGACTCAGAGTTGCATAGTGAGACCCTGCACACAAAAAAAAAAAAAAAAAAAAAAAAAATCTGGTTCTTTCTGAAATCCATAGTTGAACTAGATTCTGTCCTACCTGGATGTCATTAAGACTTGCATCACGGTGAACGTTATGGCACGTGCCAACCCCACTAAGAGCCCCGAGCCTTCCCAGGTGTCTTTTCGTCTTGCATGCGGCTCCTCAGCCTGGTGGTACAGTATTAGGCACTGGAGTGGCAGAACTCTAATGTGGCCCCAGGATTCCCATTTCTGGCCTGCCTGCTCTTCCTCGGTATGCTCAGGACCTGTGATGACAACAGGACATTCCAGCCTTGGCCGTGGGCCATTGCGTCACAATGGGAAGGGGACAGACACTATCACGGTGAGTTTTCTGTAAAAGCTAACTTTCTGACAAGACTTGGTCCGAGCACCAGTGGGCTTGCTGAGCCTTCTGCACCGGATGGGGTCTGCCGCAGAGCTGCGGCGGAAAAATCACAGGCCAGGCCTTTCTTACAGTGAGGGGGCAGGAAAGGACTCTGCAGAGCACTGCCAGGGCATGAGGACATGTCTAAGCGTGTGCACACGCTGCCCTGGCACCTGAGCCAAGGCCGCCCCAGTCCGCCCCCTGGGGAGGCGTGAGGAACAAGGCCGGAAGTGACCTGAGAGAAACGCCTCTCTGTGGAATAAAACGGGCAAGGAGGAAATGTGTTTTCCTGCTACAGAGGCCGGCGCTGTTCTGTCCGCTTTCTGCCCCTGCTCCTTGGGACCGTGCAGCTTGCATGTCCATCTCTCTCAGGAGAAAAAAAGCTCACGGGAGCAAATAAAGCGCCCTTCCAGGCAGCTTGACTTTGAAGCAGACAAGAGATCTCCACAGGCATCTCACTAAAGTTGCAGAAATATTCGGTAAGCTACTGGAGTCCGCTCATGCTGTTACTCGTGAGCACCGGCCTCCTTGGGGCCCTGCAGTGACAGCCTGACACACGTGCTCTAGAATGCTGCCTTGGCAGGGACGTGCAGTGGGTATCTTCTGTGTCAGTGATGCAGTGTAAGATGAGGTGAGCACCCCGAGAAAGGGGCCCGGCCGTTGGGCTACGAAGTTAAGTGTACGCCTCCCTTGAAATTCAGTAATTCTCCTCCTGGATGTGAAAATGTGTCTTCTGCAAAAGTACTGCCTATGTGTTCAGAGCAGCTTTATTCAAAGTATCTAGGTGCTGAAAGCGATTGCAGCGACCGTGAACACATAAACCGCTGTGCTGTGGCCATAAGGTAGGGGACTGCCGAGCAAGAGCATCGAAGCTGCAGATACGCACGACGACGACGTTGGGTTCTCAAAGGCACAGTGCCAAGCGGAGGAAGCCATCTCTATACAAGACGGCATGTTTTCTCTCATTTAAATTTCTCAAATAGGTAAAAGTACAGTTTGAGAAGATGGATTAAAGGGGGCTGGATCCCACTGGTGGGGGGGGACTATGAAGAGGCAGAGGGTAAGTGGGTGGGGAAGAGTTCAGTGCTTGAGCTTTGGCGGCTGTCAAATGTTAAAATGTGTGAGACTGACTCTTACAATGAGTGGATCCCATTTTAATTAAGTCATACCACCATAAGCTAACTTTGTAATGCTGCAGAGACTACGGTTTTGCCTCTGAGACTATTTGGACCCTCACAGTGCTGGACAGCAGCTCAGGGAAGTTGCTCATGGTCATGTAGAACACACACTGGTGTAACTTTCCGGCTGGATGCCAAGATGCAGGACATACCCTAGCAACGCCAGCTGTCTGCAGGCTTATAGCATTGTCCTGTCCATCTGGGCAAGGGAGCAGGGCCGGTAAGATAGCTCAGTGGACTAAGAACCTGCTAAGGCAAGCATAGGAACCCGGGTTCGAGCCCCCACATCACATGCTGAGCTGGCCCCACCTCCAGGCACAGGCCTGTAATACTAGTGCTGAGGAGGCTGAAAACAGGAGGATCACTATGAGTCTGAGGTGTGTAGTGAGAGCCTGTGTCAAATACATTAAAAAAGAGAAAAAACCAAACCAGAGTGGACAAGGGAGCGGCCATCCCAAACCTGTCCGGAGTGTGCTATTCCTCCAAAGCTTTAGTTTGGAAATCTTATCCACCAAGTAGAGGGATCTGAACAAGGTACCAGGCTCTGTCACTCTGATAGTAGAATGGGACTGGGATAAATATTAGTAATTGTCCCGGTGACTTAGTCATAAACAAGGTGGCAAGTGTGGCCCTTCCCTTCCTCCAGACTCCAGAGGCAGACCTGTTGCCCAGACTTGGCTAGAGCACCTCATCCCCTTAGCTATAGTATTTGGTCCACCAGGGACATTGTAGGCCCCAGGCAAGCCATCAGGAGACACTTTCTTTTGAAATGTCAGGCACAGAGACCACTCAGACCTATAGCTCTCGGCGCTTCTCTCTATACCTCACAGGAAGCTCTGCCTTGGAGCAGACCGAAGCAGGAACCGAGAGAAGAGCACCAACAGCGCTTCTCATGCTCCAGATGGCCTCCACGTGTGGACTTCTCAGTTACCAAAGCCAACGGGTGTACATGAGTTTCAGTTGAGTTTCTGTCACATGAAACCAAGGGGGGGCCCAGCTCACGTGAAGCACAGACCGTAGCAGACTTTCTGTGAGAGAACAGAAACAAAACTGGCAAATGCTGACTGAAAATTATCCAACCACCTGCTGAGTACTCAGTGGGAATCAAGCGCTTTACCCTAATGGTAAAGTCACTACTGACATATTTGGTGGCTCAGCTTGATCGTGTCAGCCTTTCCAAGAGCAGCTGTCTTTGTTCTAAAATGAGAGGACTGGACTAATCCACAAAGACTCCTGGCCTACAGAGTCGGGGCCCTGGAGCCATGTGTCCTACGAGCCCCTTCCTAACTACGTGTCCCAGTGTGTCACCATTCAGCAATAAGTGGAGGTGATGCGACAGCTGGGAGAGGAGCTTCGGGTCCAGGTGCAGGAAGTGGCGGCAGTGCTGTGAGCTCCTGGAAGGATTTTATAGGTGTGCGAGGAGGACCACTGCAAGGGAGAGCCGCACACTGGACCTCCTGACTGCTGGACTGGACCGCGGGACGCAGACGTGTGTGGCACTCCTTCTGACAGAGACTCATCCGGGAATTTCTGAGATGCACCTCAGGAGAAGATAAGGGGAGAGACCTGGGCAGTGATCAGACGTGCTGCTTCAGGCATTCAGCAGTCGCTCGTTAAAAATAGCCACAATATAAAAATATGTTTCAATGCTATCTGTGATAAGACATAACTTAAAAGTATGCCCACATAGTATTTTAAATATATTTGTTGTCACTTTCAACAATCATGCCAACATCTAGCAGGATGCAAAGATTCACCACCTGTCCTGGTTCCACAAGGGGTGCAGAAGGGCAAGTCCCCCTTCTGCGGCGCCCTCGGGGCTTCCTTGATGCAGTGGCTGATGCGTCATTTGCCGATGTGACAGGGCTGAACCGAACCACTCAGCTCATGCACGTGCAGTGCCTGACCCTGACGGCCACCTCCTGGATGATTACCTGGGTTGGTGGCCAGCTCAGCCTTGTTCTCCAAGTTCCTTTCTGTGGCTTTAGGCTTCTGACAGCGAGGGGTCAGCAAGGGTGTGTGTGCCAGGCCTGAGGCGGAAACTAAAGGCTTCTTAAGGCCCAGCTTCAGAACCTCTACTGTGTTATTTCTTGATATTCTGGTGGCCAAAGCTAAATTCAGGGCAGATTCATGTGTAAGGATCTAGGCTCCACCTCCTGATGACAGAAAGGACAAAGGACCTGAGGCCATGTTTCACTCAACCCAGTCTGTGGAGAAAGAAAAGCAGCTCTGCTGACAAGAATATGAGTGTGTGCTACTTTTGACTTGAAAATTCACTGCTGAGTGTGTGTGTGTGTGTGGTAAGGGTAAAATATTGGTGAAAAGTGAAGTGACCACAAATCAGATCACTGAACCTTCCATTAAAGTAACGTGGATTGATGTAATCAAGTTATTTTTAGCTACTAAAAACACTGAAGATGCTCTTTATAAAATTATGTGGCAGTATCTAAGATGAGTTGAATATAAAACAATTGCCTAGAATATTTTTTGAAATATGAAAAAAATCTCTACTAAATTAACTGGAAAGCAACAAAGCACATTGTTAAATTTGTTATAATTTCTGGCACCAAAGGATTAAAAATAATAGAATCAAGTGACAAAACTTTACTTGTAACTTGCTGGGATCAGGTGGTTTTCATAATTGAGAATAATTTGGATTTTAGAGCTGCATTATTTTATATTCCTAGTGTGGCTAGAAGAAGAAGCCATTGATCAAATATTGGCATTTTGGTGCTAAAATATTGGAAAAGTCATGTTAAGTGAGATCATTAAAGATCATCAGTAGACTTTTTACAGAAATAGGTAAGAAATTATAGACCTATCTGTATGTTCACACTTTTGCACAAGTGATATATACATAAATGCAAATATGTTCCATCGTCTTGTTGAGTATTGAGAAACTAACCCTGAGGGGAAACAACTGAAACAGATATTTCCATGGAAGAAGGTGCACCAGTGGATCAAAAGCACTGCACCCTCACTCTGCTTCCACTATTTCTGAATTTCGTGTTATGTGACATTATTTAAAACATAAGCAAATAAATGGGAAATCTGAGCAGTGACACATCCAGTATTTCATAGGATTCCCGTGCGTGGAAAGACACCACTGTTCTGAGAAGCGAGCAGGAGCCCACTGCCATGCCCTGCCTGTCCCAGGGCTGAGGCAGGACAAACGTGGCCTCCTGTAGTGGCTGTAATCAAGTGGATTGATGTAGTCAAGTTATTTTTAGCTACTAAAAACACTGAAGCTCCTGTAGTGCCTAGAGGCATCCCATAGAAGCCTCGCTCTCCAGAGTCCCCAGGGGACGTGTGTCTGAGGATGTAGCTGGTACATGGCTCCTTTGGACATGGGGAGACTCAGAAGGACCCGCAAACACGACTGTGACATTGTCTGGCCCCGTGCACTAGGTCCTCACTGGGGGCCCGTTCTCTGGCACTCTGAACTTCACTCTTGTTTACTCTTCAATCCTCCCGTGAGGAAGAGAGCTGCCTTGTCCCTATCACCTGGGGAGGGTGCTGGTGGCGAGAAGCTATGAGATTTTGCGGTTGTCTCGCTGGTCAGTAATGGAGCCTGGGTTGCTGCCATGTCAGGCCCTGGCTTGGATCCACGTCACTGCTCTCGCGGCTTAGATCTCAGTGGACCTTGATGGACCGGCACCTGTGCAGGGTTCCTCCTAGGAGAAGCATAAGAGAAGAACTCCTGGTAATTTAACTTGGCTGGGACTCTGAGAACAAGGGGAGAAGCGTGAGGAACTGCACTGGGACAGACAGGTACGAGAGGGGCATACCCGTGAGCTGCGTATCAGCAAAGGAGCTTGGAGTTTTTCACAGAGTGTGATTATAAGCATACACTGATGGGCCAGCAAAGGGTGAGGCTGGCAGCTCCAGCGGCACAGAGTGCAGGGTCTTCCAGGGGGCCGAGGAGACAGCTCTGTGGCATAAGTGCCCAACTGTCACATGCAAGGTCCTGAGTTTAATCCCCAGAAGTGTCAAAGTGCCCAACCCAAACAACAAGGACTTGGGCCAGCAAGCGTGGTAAGCCAGTGTGAAAACTGTCATCTGGAGCCACTGGTGGCCATCGCTCTGAAAGACAAATAATAGAACTGTGGTGAAGGTATTGCTACCGGCGCTCACATCCCTACACTGGGGGGCCAGGTAGTAGGTTGTGGCTTCCACCCCAATTTTAATTCTTGGGTGTTGATCTCAGGCCATGATCAATTCCTGTGCCACACAGAACAGAGAACATTGGTCTTCATTCTATCTCTACAAGGATTTAGAACTGGATTTAGAGATCGCCTCCTCTAATTCTTTTCTCCCCTGTCCCATTTTTGGAAGAAAAAACTACAGTCAAGATTCCATGTCCAGAAACATCTAACACAATAGTAACACACCGGAGGTACAGCTTGATGCTTCAGTGAGGCAGAGTTGCAGGAAATGCAATGAGACTTCCAGTGAGGCCCCAAGTGGAGTGTCTAGCACCCAGTAGGAACACAGGAGTGACAGGCCCTTTCTCTTCTCAGCCTGGTTCTCTTTCCGCACTACTCTACCACCTTCTTGCAGAAAGAACTTCTTCAGCGCTTTACCTGGCCTCTGTGGTCTCTACAAATGTGGCTGCAGATCAGAACTTCGAACGTGCTTTAGTACACTTTTTAAAATGTTGCTTCCAGCTGAAGGCATGCCACTAAAAATGTTAACTCACAAAGACCAGAAACACCCCAGCGAGGGTGTAGAGTTTTCCTGTTACATTTAATTAAAAGATCATTTTTATGACAACATCATATGAGGGGTGATAAAAGGATCATAAATTTCTTCATGAGGTCACCAAGAAAGTTCCAATGCCCCATTAGTTTTCATGGTCCTGTCCCCAGATATCAACACTCACTTTTATCACAAAGTCCATAAAACACACTGCCCTTTCTGGCTGCACTGCACAAACATTCCCCAAATCGGGACCAGCTCCTTTCCCCGCCTTAACCTTACCACTGCCAAGGGCAGGTGTAAAATGGGACTGATGTCTCATATGCTATAAAATGATGCAGTTCTGGAAAATCACAGATGTGATCGCTTCGGCCTCTGAACTGTAGTCCATCATTGGTTAGCCCACAATTTCAGCCTCTTGTTTCTGGCTAGAGAACTGTAACCTCAAACACGTAGTGGAAGACAGTACGCAAAGAATATTATTAAACAGAGATGGTAAACCTCTCAGCGAAGCACATGTGTTTATTGTTCAGAGTTGGAAAGAAAATTATTTTAATGGCTGGCCAAATAGCCTAGTGGATTAAAGCACCTCCAAGCAGGAGCAGGGGCTGGGAGTTCAATCCCCTAGACCTTCCATGCCAGCCTGGACCTCCAGGGCAAACTGAGACTGCAAGAGAGACTGGGTGTGGTGGCATGCGCTTGTACTCCCAGCTCTTGGGAGGCTGTACACAGCTGCATTACTATGAGTCCAATGTAGTAGTGAGACCCTGAACACCCTGTAGGCCCTTCCCTAAAATACGAACAAAAAGAAAGAAGGAAAGAAAGAAAGAAGGAAAGAAAGAAAGAAGGAAAGAAAGAAAGAAGGAAAGAAAGAAAGAAGGAAAGAAAGAAAGAAGGAAGGAAAGAAAGAAGGAAAGAAAGAAAGAAAGAAGGAAGGAAAGAAAGAAAGAAAGAAGGAAAGAAAGAAGGAAAGAAAGAAAAGAGTTCGATTGGTAGCGGGAGTGGAGAGCGGACCCTAGAGAGCCTTGAGCAGTCCCACCGCTGCCGCCGGCCTAGTTACCATCACACCCCGGGAGGAGCCGCAGCTACTGTAGCCGGCCCCAGTCACCATCACCGCAACCACGAGCAGCGAGGCCGAAACCCAGAAGCCGCCCGCCGCCCCTCCCCGCCGCCCCCGCCCTCAGCGCTGCAGACACCAAGCCGGGCACCACCAGCAGCGGTGCAGGGAGCGGCGGCCCGGGCGGCCTCACATCGGAGGTGCCTGCCGGCGGGGACAAAAAGGTCATCACAACGAAGGTTTTGGGAGCAGTAAAATGGTTCAGTGTAAGAAACGGATATGGCTTCATCAACAGGAATGACACCAAGGAAGATGTATTTGTACACCAGACTGCCATAAAGAAGAACAACCCCAGGAAGGACCTTCGCAGTGTAGGAGTCGGAGAGACTGTGGAGTTTGATGTTGATGGAGGAGAAAAGGGTGCGGAGGCGGCAAATGTTCCAGGCCCTGGTGGAGGTCCAGCTCAAGGCAGTAAATACGCAGCAGACCGTAACCATTATAGATGCTATCCACGTCGTAGGGGTCCTCCACGCAATTACCAGCAGAACTACCAGAACAGTGAGAGTGGGGAGAAGAATGCGGGATCGGAGAGAGCTCCCGAAGGCCAGGCCCAACAACGCCGGCCCTACCACAGGCGAAGGTTCCCACCTTACTACATGCGGAGACCCTATGGGCGTCGACCTCAGCGTTCCAACCCTCCTGTGCAAGGAGAAGTGATGGAGGGTGCTGACAACCAGGGTGCAGGAGAACAAGGTAGACGAGTGAGGCAGAATATGTACCGAGGTTACAGACCACGATTCCGCAGGGGCCCTCCTCGCCAAAGACAGCCTAGAGAGGATGGCAATGAAGAAGATAAGGAAAATCAAGGAGATGAGACCCAAGGTCAGCAGCCACCTCAACGTCGGTACCGTCGCAACTTCAATTACCGACGCAGACGCCCAGAAAACCCTAAACCACAAGATGGCAAAGCGACAAAAGCAGCCTATCCACCAGCTGAGAATTCGTCCGCTCCCGAGGCTGAGCAGGGCGGGGCTGAGTAAATGCCGGCTTAACATCTCTACCACCATCCGGTTTAGTCACCCAGCAAGAAAGAAACGAATAGGAAATTCCAGCAATAAGAAATAAACAAAAGATTGGAACTGAAGACCTTAAGTGCTTGCTTTTTGCCCGTTGACCAGATTACTAGAACTATGCATTATCTATGGAGCATGGGGTTTTTATTATTTTTACCTAAAGACGTCTCTTTTAGGTAATGACAAATGTGTGTGTGTGTGTGTTTTTTTTAAGCCTGGTTTTTCTCAATACACCTTTAAAGGTTTTTAAATTGTTTCATATCTGGTCAAGTTGAGATTTTTAAGAACTTCATTTTTAATTTGTAATAAAAGTTTACAACTTGATTTTTTCAAAAAAGTCAACAAACTGCAAGCACCTGTTAATAAAGGTCTTAAATAATCAAAAAAAAAAAAAAAAAAAAAAAAAGAAAGAAAGAAAGAAGAAATCTGTTGTCTCCCCTATTTCGGTTTGGCTGTGCCTACTTAATACGCAGAAAAATCACAGTGCAGAGGAATTTCTAGAAGTTGGGTTCTCCAGATTGTCTTTGCCAAGCACCTATTTCAATCTTCCTGAAATGATTTCATCAACACCTTTTTAATCACCCAGCTCGCTCCTTTTTGTAAAGGAAGTGATTGACCAAAACTGTCTGTATGCAACAAAAAGATTAAAATTCAATTGAGCTTGGTGCTGTCATGCACAGACCACATGAGAAAGCCCGAGCTGATCCACATTACATATTGATGTCTATCGGTGCCACGTCCGTGGCTGGGATTCATCCCAGGCTCCTTTTGTAGGTTTGGCAGCCTCTGCACCCAATAAAGCCCTAATCATATTAATTTATGCCCCTATCAATTATGCATTCAGATTCCTCAGATAGCTTGTCAGGTTTTATTCACTATTTTCCAAAATATACGCCTATTACAGCTACTGTGCCAATAGTAGCACTGTCAGAAATGGAGATTTAAAGAATCTCACTTAAAAGAGGTAGGCTCCTTTCATTTATAAATGTTGTATCATATGTCACACAGGTGTGAGCCTGGAAGTGAGGGGCAGTCTGAGGATGGGTGTCAAATGAAGGACCTTCCAGGAAAGGGGTGGGGCTCCCGATCCTTTTGGCGGGTTCTAAAACCAAGGAGTCTTTGGTCTATCCCTAAAATGTCCCGGATATTGGAAACAATCATTTGCTTTTATTTCTCTACCAAGAGGCCTCTGTTAAATAGGACTTTCCAGGCTGTCTGCTGAAGGCTTGTCTTGTCCTGTGGCTAAAGGTTTGGGCAGCTGCATGCGTAGGACTCTTGGGCAGGCGAATCCTTCTCTGCAGGCACCTGAGGAGGAGCAGCCCAAGAGCCAAGGATTCAGGCAATTCTGTCTTCATGGGAAATTAGATTAGAAGACACTGAAGCCCCGTGGTGAATTTCGCTGAGTACAGAGCAAAATGAGTGCAGTCTAGCTCTGTGCTCTTTTGCCTTGTCTTCTGTGGTCTCTGCCATGCCAATGTGTGTGTGTGTGTGTGTGTGTGTGTGTGTGCACGCACATGCGTGTGCGTGCAGGACTCTGCTCTGCTGTACCTGGGAACTGCGTCTTGATAACAGAAGTCTGCATCAGCTCACAGCTGAATCTTTCCTAGCAGAAGGCAAATAAGAGTGCAGGAGTGACCTTCATCACTGTGGGCAGAGAAACCAAGTGGATGGATCTGCTCAGACCACCCTGGGCAGCGCTAGTCCATCTGTCGGTCGCTTCATTCACAGAGCAAAAACATATGGGAGTTTACAGGGGGAAAAAAAAAAATTCAGGCCTGGACCAGCACTTAGGATTCTAGTGGGAGGGAAATTGAGATGAAATTACAATCCACACCAGGATGCATGCAGGCGAATGTAGGCTGTTGCAAGAAAGCAAAACTGGACTCGCCTAGATGGGACAGCCTGGGAAGTTTCCCAAGGAAGTGCCCCTGGAATGGTGGCTGAGCAGTATATAGGAAGGAACAACCTGAAAATGCTGGCACCCTCCTCGTCCTTCGCGACCCACACAGACGCCCTGGGAGTTTAAATGCACAAGCTCAAGAGGGAGAGAAGAGCAGGAGGAGAAGCAGCAGGGAAGGAGCTGCCTGCTGAGCACAAGGCGAGGGTCTGGCCGGGCCTGTGGGGCCCTACAAACAAAGCGCCTTGTAGTGGCAGAGAGCCAAGACGACAGTGACAGAAAGGTAGCTGCCAGGTGTGGGGGAGCATCCCACATGCCCCGAGGGAGAAGCCTGGTCCTCTGGGCTACTGCTGGATCTTAAGGAGCCCTTAGGTTGCTAGGGTTCACATTTCAGATGGGCCGTGTAGAACTCCAGTCTCCTTGCCTACCTACCTCGGGCCCCCTCCTCCTAGACCAGAGGCAGGTGATCTTGGCCCATTACAGAGATGAAAGCAATCTCTTTCAGAGACACAGGAAAGGAAGCTCCAAGCTGTGCAGCGCACCGCCCCTGAGACAGCGGACAACAAGAGGCTGTGCAAATGTTGGAAATGGGTGCAGCAAATCAGTAGGACTGATCACCCTTACAAGGAAGGCCTGGAGCACACAGTGAACCCCCAGAGGCTGGAATACAGCTCTATCTGCACAGTGGCACAAACAGAGCAAGGCTGGACCCTATCACCAACCCCACTGACTCTGGAAGCAGGGGTGGGAGGAGAAGCTGATAACCTGAGCGAGGTTTGAATGTTTGTGTCTGGTCATGGAGCTGCTCTCCAGCCTTAACAACTACCGGAAGAGACAGACGGGGTTTCCCAGGAAGGCCGATAGGGACCGCTGATGGAAACAGCCGCTGATGTCAGTGATGAGTCCTTCTCCTTCACCACCTTCTCTGTCTTTTGCATGTCACTGGGAAGTTCTAGACCTCTCCTCTGCCTGCCTCATCTCTTCTTTTAGATGGGCCTGTCAGTCCCGAGGAAGGAGTCTCCTCTGCAGACTTGGAATGCGTGTGGGTGCTGACTCAGCCGGTACTGCTCTACCTCCCACCAACATGGCCTGAGTTCTGTTCACTACCGGAAGGTAGGCAGAAGTCTAAGTGTTATTTTAGTAATCTAGGAGCGAATGAAATCAGGTCTCAACCGCACAGCACTTACTTTCTTTTGCAGAATCTGGGCATGAACAAGGAAACAAAATAGCAAAAGCCTGGAAGTTAATGTCTGCTGTGAGAATTCCAGCAGAGACCGTGATGGCGGGCAGAAGGGGGAGGAGCATTTGACGGGAGAAAAGCTACCCTGCCGAGATCCCGGAAGAGCTTCCCAGGACAGGACCTGGGAGCTAAGTAGACAGCATGCTGCAGGCTGCAGTTCACGGATACAGTAGATTTTCGATATTCTGAACACGCAGAGACGCCTCGCTGGGCTGCTGCGTGTGTTCATTAGGTCGGCTGTGGTAACCGCTTCAGGACATCATTTGCATATGAAGTCATGGTGTGGTCTACCCAGAGCACACCTTCAGTGTATACCCTGTCGTCACTTACACCTCAACAAATCCAGGGGTGCATTCCACATGACAGAGCGGCAGACTCTTTGAACCAAGAACAAGTCGTTACATTATAGAAAGACTGGCGGCTCGAAAGCTGGGTCTACTGACCAAGGGCAGCCAATCAGGATGTTTACAGCGCAGAAGGCTAGCACAAAGCGGGAGCAGAGAGCAGAGAAACCTGCGGACCTTCTGTCATTTTATTTTCTCTGTGTACCTGAAACTGTCCTCGAAAATAAAGCCTATTCACCTTATTTTTAAAGGAGAATTAAAACAATAAAAATAAAAACATTAGAAATGATACAGAATTTCACTAAACAAAATGATAGAAATTCAATAAGGGTTGTCACATTGTATTAAGTACTCCTTTCAGTAGGTCAGCAGGAACCAGCAGTACAGTTATCCAACTCTGCTGGGTATATGCATATATATATTTTCCACTTCCTTTCTTTTCTCTTTTCTCTCATCCCAGTTGTTCCTCCCCTAATAAAGACTATTTAAAGAAAGAGACAGGGGCTGGAGAGATAGCTCCGTGGCACAAGTGCCTGCCTGGCAAGTGCAAAGTTGTGAGTTTGAACCCTGGTCCCACAAGAAAGAAAGGAAGAAAGAAAGAAAGAAAGAAAGAAAGAAAGAAAGAAAGAAAGAAAGGAAAACAGACAGCAAGAAGACTGAGTTGACATTGAAGATGCAGGTAGGTTTAAATTAGGCAGAACCCTGCAAGCTTGTGTGACCATTCCGGATTGTCTCAGGGTGTCACTGCAATGCCCCCTCCTCTTTGCGGTATGTTCTTCCTGGAATCTATTTCTCTAACCACTAGAATTGGACAAGTCCTATAACTGTGGGACATTAGCAAATATGACAGAGGCCAGGCAAGGTTGTGTGCACTGGGCTGTGATCTCTCAGCTGGCAGAAGCCGGGGCCAGCTCGCTGGGAGATAAGAGACTTCGGAGAGAAGAGCAGGGCTGCTGCAGCGCTGGCCCTCCTGCCTTGGCCAAGCGGGCGAGGAGGCAGGAGGCCAGCATGCTGGACAATCCAGACCCACGGAGCTCCAGAGACCAGAATACCGATTCAACAGACGCCCCAGATGGACAGAGGGAAGAATTGCGCATCACCTTAGATCGCTAAATCCTGAGATAGTCTGAACTGTAAAAGGTCCTCCAAGTCAGGTCAAGATCAGGTGCCTTCAGCAGTAACACCCATCAAGCTTATAGGACCCAGCCCCCTCAAGGTGAGGAGCCTTCCGGGATGCATCTACGCAGGGACAGGGCTGCCACCCACAATCCTCCCAACCACACCAACTTTACCTGCCTTCTCCAAAGAGCAGGTAGAATTATTAACCCTGCTTATTAATTTTTATGGCAGGTCAGCTCAGTCTTCTACTCCTAACTCACCAAGAGCCTCTCATCTCAATGAACAGGAAAGCCAGTCTTTATCTGGGCCTATGGGACCCCAAGGTGTCTGGTCTGCACTGCTTGCCTGTCCTTCCCTCCTGCCCATCCATTGCTCAGGTCTTTCCCGACCTCACGGCTACTCTCCTGACCTCAACAGGATACTAGTGTTATGTGGATTCTGCTCCCCCGGGGGCAAAGGCTGTGGGGTACACCTACCTGTGCCCCTCAGAGGTAGCTTTCATGCCTCCATCCTGATCTCCTCTCTCTCTCTCTCTCCTTCCTTTGACCTGAGCCAGTTTGCTTCTCCAAGAAGCAGACACCTCGATGGACTACAATGTCCAAGAGGCTCATGGGTGGGTGTGCGGATGCCAAGGAAGGCTAAAGGGGAGGGAGAGGGAGGGAGAGGCAGGCTGAGCCTGCTGACAGCCGCCCAGGGCTGATGCCACTAAAAGGACAAGAGGTAGAGAAAGCAGAGGCAGGAAGAAAGGGTGTGGAGGACACCAGACCAGGTAGGCAAGGAGCCCAGATGCACACCTGCCTGGGAGAAGACCTCGGTGCACCAGAGGGACTCTGGTTCAGTGGTTCAGGTGGTGGAAGAAGAGGACTCGGGGTGAGCACAAGAAATGGTCCAAGCCGTGCCAAGGAGAAGCCACCACGAGTGCTGCTGCTCCCGTCAGATTCTGCAGGCTCAATCTCCGCTGGTGTCCCTGTGCGGCAGCGTCACTGGAACCTTCAGCAGCGCCCATCCTGTAGCCTCCATGCTGCAATATTCGCAGTCAAATCATTTGCCATGACTGGTACTGGTTGGAGTATCTGTATGCACCAGGGAACGTGACCATTTAAAATGTTTATTTCAATTCTCAGAGGTCCATAAGGGAGGTTGTTATTTTGGCCCCCGTTTTAGAAATAGGTAGAATGAGGTATAGAAGGTTCAGGAAACAAGACTAGGGCTTAACAGGAAGAAGCCGGGGTAGGGCTCAAGAGCAGGCTGCCAGCTGAGCTCCTGGGGCCCCAGCTCCCCAGATCCCCAGAGGCTGTGGTGGGAAGCTCTCGTGAGCTCTCAGGCTCCAGGTCAAAGTGGACAACACAACAAGACCCCATCTAAAAGTAAAGGTGTGCAGGGCACCAAACACCTGGGATCCCAGCCCCCTGCCGGGCTAAGGCAGGAAAATTCCAAGTTCAAGCTCAGCCCAGACAACATAGTAATGTAGCAAGAACCTGGCTCAAAATCAACAGTGAAAAGATCTATGGATGTATCGGAGCGTGAAGGACCCAGGTTTTGCTGCTCCATAGCACAATAAACAAATAAACAAACAAGCAAATAAATAAGTAACCCAACCACTTGACCCTGGAGCCTGGGCTCCTAACCTCTGCTCCACTCTCTTCTGCAGAGACAACAAAACCACTTGAACTCAAGCTGACTATAGTGGGATCAATAAACTTACTAAAAAACTTGATTAAAAAAAATACAAGAGAGTGCTCCTTGATATTTTTTCTTGAACTGTTTTGTGCGCTGCTGCTGAGCTGGCTATGTGAGCTTTCTCCAGTCTTTTTCAGGTTGGGGGCAAATGATTTTACGCAGGCAAACCCTGGGGAGTGTGCCTAACCTCCATGAAGTCATAATGCTTCTGAATGCATAAAAGCGGATTTCCAGGAAGCTGGAACTATAGATAGGGAAATTACAGAGCTGATATTTAAAACCATGAGATCAGAAAAGGGTCCTCTGAGAATAAAGAAGGGGAAGTGCATAACCATTATTTAAAAATAAATAAAAAGTTTTTTAAAAAGCCACCAGAAGCCCAGAAGCCTCTTTTCTTGGATATGAGCCAAAGAAAGTAAAATTACTGTCTCCCAAAGGTCCTTACTAATGCCATGGCTCAGACAGAGAGAGCCCTACTAGGGTCTCAAGGGAGAACAGAGCCAACCCCATCCCTGTAAGCTCTTCAAAGCTTTTTTTCAAGAAAATCTCACTCTATACCAGATATTCATATATGAGCATCTATCATCTAAATTTCCAACATCACATGTTTATCAAATATGGAAAATAAAGCACAAAACATTGCCAGAATATTCAGCTATAATGTGGTGGTATGATGGAAAGTTTGGCCTTTGTGGAGCACCGTCCAAATGGCCCTACTTGCACGCTGTACGAACAGACCTGTATTTCATAGTAAAACTTGAAAGCTGCCAGAGAGATGCAACTCTAAGTGACAGCTGGAGACTCTCTGTGGTGACAGAGGAGGTCTATACTCTGATATATAGCAATGGTTGAACAAAACTGTGCCTGGCAAGAAATTCCTTAGAACTATAACAACATGTAGTACTCACCAAACCTGGGGTGAATCCTGAACACCACATCAGTGGAGAGTCCCTTCAGCACTACCTGTGCCGCAGCAGAGTTACTTTCAGGGCTGGGCAGCTCTCACCAGGTGCTATCTACGGCGAGGCAGAGGAGGATGCCAGACAATGCCCTGTAGCTCACGTTTTTCTGCTGGGCAAAATAGGTGGCACCCACAACTTCAAGGCCAGATTTCTTTTTGCTCCTCATGTCAGAGGTTGCCTCAAGGAGGACTACTGTGGTGGCGGGTGTGGTGAGTAGGGGCAGCGTAGAGGGGCGCAGTCCCACCCTGAAGCTCCACCCCCACTCCCACCCCTATAGCACCATTCTCCCCTGTTGGATGACCCCCAAGACAGTGGGGTGACAGCCCAGTTTCATACCACATGCCTCGGACTGTCTTGGCACCATCTTGTGAGTGTTGAGTTATTCTACAATAAGAGCCTTTCTAAAATACAATCTGTTGCATGCGTAGACATTTGTTTTTATATTTTTCAATAGAATTTCATTTTTTCACAGCCAAAAATTTATAGTCTAAGTTCTTTTTGTAACTAGATTGCAGTATTTTAATTACAAAATGACTGGTGCAAAGGATAATTGATAATACCATGACCATTTGGTTCTTTCCTTCTTTCCATTTTCTTTACTACTAAGGATTGAACCCAGGGTCTTAGTACTGAGTTATATCTCCAGCTCTATTTATTTATTTGTTTATTTATTTATTTATTTATTTATTTTTAAGGCAGGGTCTTGCTAAGTCACTAAGTTGCCAGGGATGGATTTGAACCCATGATCCTCCTGCCCCAGCCTTCCAGCAACTGCTTTCTTCATTCAGTCAGTCCAAGTTCCAATATGGGCAGTGCCACATGCTGGACAAGACAGTCCCCCAGCTCATAATGCTAGCAGTCTTAATCTCAGGCAGGTCCCAGTCTAGGCGGGCTTGGTCAAAAACACAGCCTGGTTCCAACAGTCACTGTCAACTGAGAGATCTCATGGTGATTATCATAGGGCAGAAGCTCAGGAGAGGGGAGCAAGCTCCAGTTTAAAATTCCGTGAATACTCACAGATTTTTTTTAAGGCAGAGACATTAACCTTGTATTAGTCCTCAAGGTCTGAGGACAAGATGATTTGGGCTCCAATCTTACCAGACTTCGGCTCCTAATACTATTAAATCGTTTCCTAAGCAAGAAAAATGACTTGGGTCAATAATAATTAGACCAGCGTCTACCGCACAGACCTCAGAAGTAAATAAGCCCATAGGAGCCTCCCGGTAAGAGAGACCCTTAGTTCAGCCGAGACGGGCAGGCAGGGACAGCCGCCTCTGATGACCAGAAGGGGAGGTCACCAAAGGCCCCAGTGCTGATCCGAGGCTGCTGGGTGCCTCTGAGCTTTTTACTAAGACTCGGGTCGACTGCTTCTTCTGCTCCTATGAGGAACCTCAGCAGGACCCCCAGAAACCCGCAAAGACTCCCAGAGGACCACCAGCCCAGGCAGGGTGGCGACCTGCGTTAACACTCAAGAAATAAGGAGTGACGGGCATTACGGTTCTTTCTGATTTTGCCACATTTGGAAAAGAAATTGTCCTGGCTCGAAATGGCTTGGACACAGCGTGTCCACATTTACACAATCTACACAAATCATTTACAAACCTAAAATAGTAAATTTGTAATATAGAAACTTGGCAGACACAGCCTGCTCAACGGTCAGAGTCACATCCGCAGTGTCAGAGCAGGCCGCGTGTGACTCCTGAAGGGACCCTGAGAGGGACGTGGTGTCACCCTCGAGCTTCCTGCCAGACTCGGGAGCTCAGACTGATCACACGGACACATCAGCAAGCCGCAGCGCAGGGCGCTGGACAAGACCCACGTCCTGCCTCTCCAAGGCTGTGAAGGTCGTCGTGCACAGAAGCGTTCTCCGCGGAAGGACACTGCGGTGCTCGGGACTCACCGCAAAGCCAGGGCCAGCGCTGGCTTCTGGGCTGGGAGAGGGGAGCAGGGAAGGCTCGAAGTACAGTATAGGCACAAGTGGCATAATCTGAAAATGGACTGTAATACTAGACAATAGTATTACAGCCCACCGCCCTTATTCGATTTGCTCACTTCGAGGGTCACATTCGGTGGCACTTCCGTAGTGTTGGTGTATCAGAGAATATCTGTGTGCTTAGGCGCTGCCCAGTGAAGTGCAGAAGGGGAAAATGACACAACAGCTCTCACTTCCAAACAACAAAGAGGAAAACGTGCGTGTTTGGGGCTGCCTGGACGGCTTGGATTGATTCACAGCATTCACGACCATTTCTCTGAAATAAAAGCCTTGCCATGTGTCCTCATCTACCTCATTCACTAAATCCGGCGTGGTGTCAAAACAGCAGGGAAAGGTGAGAGATCTGCACTGATTTGGGCGCCGAGGAAGCCACAGCAGCACAGACACACGCTTGGGAGAAAGACTTGCCGAACAACCTCGGGAAGGGGCAGGAGTGATGGGAGAATGTGCGTCTGTCTTAGTGACTTTTTACTCGTTGCTGGGACAAATACCTGACGCTCAAAATGAAGGAAGGAAAGGTTTATTTAGCTCGTGGTTACTGGAGGTTTCAGTCCATACTCAGTTGGCCCAAGGCTGAGTGGAACAGGGCAGAGAGGATCCAGTTCAGGGCAGCGGAACAGCAACAATCGTGATAGAGGCACCTGACCAACCAGGGAGCAGAGAGCAACAGCTCAGGCTGTCTCTCTGTCTCTCTTTATATTACATTCAGGCTCTCTGCCTCAGTCTATCTGCCTTAGGCTACACCCACAATCCCACGAGTACTTAAAACACATAATCCCAGGGATCATGGATCAAGTCTCAAACCCTAGATGGGTACCCAATCACTTAATCCCAGTGACTCATGAGTCAAGTGTCAATCGATAGAAGTCCTCGCCACATGACTGCATGAGGCTTTCGTGGGACAACTAGACACAAACCCTAACAGTCCCGAGGGAGGCAGTTGCACCGGAATTCACTGCATTGCTATGCACTTTAAATGGAAATATTCACCATATTTTGGGATTATATCTTGTGTGCAGTGCACAGAGGAAGAATACACAAGTAAGATAAATTATAAGGGTCAGGCCAGATAGCTCAGTGGACTAAAGGGCCTGCTTAGGCGAGCACAGGGACCGGGAATCAGTCTTCGGCACCACAATCTGTGCTGACCTTATCTCTGAGGCGTGGTAAGATGTGACTGAGACTGGGCGTGGTGGTGCATGCCTGTAATCCCAGCACTTGGGAGGCTGAAAGTAGAAGGATCACTATGACTCTGTGTAGTGAGAGCCTATAGACCCTGTACTTAAAAAAAAAAAAAAGATAAATTATTAATGGATGAATCTGGCCAAAAACAAATTGTAGAATTCTGTGACATTCTTATAACTTTTCTCTAACTTTTGAAATTCAGAAATCAAGTGCTTGGCAGGTGGCCCTGTGTGATCAGCTCGCTTGAGAAATGGGCTGAAATAGGAAAAGAGTGTTTGTCGGCCTCCAAGGGTGGCCGCCCAAGGTGAACCCCACCAGCAGGCAAGGGATAGAAAAGGTCAGAGCAAGGACTGCAGGGCCAGAGGAGAGGCTGCCTCCAGGCTATGCTGAGAAGGAGGCCAGGGGCAGGCCCTTCTGGGGGACGCGGGTGGGCAGAGCTGGGGACTTGCCTCTCTTTTTCTCCTCTGACGTTCCTGCTGCCTTCCCTGGGCCTGAGGGCTGAGCTCCTGGGGCTGCACGGCCTGGGCCCTGTTGGCTGCCTCCCAAAGGCTCGGCCCATGGGAGCCACCAGCAGAGGCAAGCCTATCTGTCCCCTGTCCCCCTTCCACAGCTCTGTTTTCTGGATTTCTGCATCACCATTTCCTGCTCTTCTCTCTTCTGTGCTAAGGAGCCGTGGCCCACCAAGGACAACACTTGCCTTCCCTAGCTCCCCAAACGGCTTATTTTCTCAAAATAACTTTGCATTAAATTACTTGCAGGCACACTCTTCGAAGTCGTAGACCACAAGGTGTGGCTGAAGCACGGAAGGGTGGAGCGGGACCCCACAGGCCAGCTTGCATCTTGTTCTGGGCCCACCGTGTACCAGACGCAGCGGGAAGACTGGAGCCAGACTCCACTGTGTGACCTTGGCGAGTGCCTTCATCGGCTTGAGCGGTTCTCTTACCTGTGGAAATAGATTAACCTCGCAGGCTCAATGTGAGAAGCGGATGGGGCTGGAGTGAGTTCAGCTTCCCTCATCACCGTCCACCCCATAGTTCAAAGGCAAACTGCAAGACCGTGGACTCTCAGACACCCTGACTGACAGGAGCAGTCCCCACGGTTAGGCACAGCCATCACTCACAGTCAGGGACAGGCGTGATGCTCAGGGGTAGAGCGCTTGCCCGGCAAGTGGGAGACCTGTGCCCAGCCCCAACGTGGCCCCCAAATTGAAACCTGGAGCTGAGTCTTCATCACCTGCTGCCTTTCTGCATACTTGCTTGCTGTGATTCTCCAAATGCATTTTGAACCATTTCAAGGGACAATGTCATCCAAGTTCTTGAATCTCTTAGTGCTAGGGGCTTCTTAGAACTTGTTGGTTGATAAAAGGACAGAAATGATTCTTAACGTCAAAAAGAAGCAGGGATTGAGTGTATGATCTTTGCATCGAGCTGTAGCCCCAGCACTTATTTATCATTGAGATAGAGTCTTCCTAAGGTGCTAAAGTGCTCTGGCTGGATTCAAACTAGGAACCCTCCTCAGTCTTCCAGAATGCAAAGGTTATAGAGACATTGCTATTAAAATTATGTTCTCAACTCACGCCAAAAATAGCAAGATTTGGGATTTTTGAATGAAATGCATACAAGCTACCTAGAAAAATTCAAGGAACAAGAATTGGAGGAAACAAAAGTTTTATTATATGCCATTGTCATGGCAATTCCAAAACTGTCACTGTAGGCATGGGTGGATTAATACCCTTCGGACCTACTGGCCTCTACCATAATATTATTCTAAAATCCAACAGAGTGAACATCCTTTCATTTCTTCTTTCTTTTATTCATTCATTCAGGCATATCTTTTAATGGTTCCTGGAAGAATATGTCTATGGGCATTTTTATTTTTTTATTTTTAATTTTTTGTGGGACCGGGATTTGAACTCATAACCTTGCACTTGACAGGAAGGCACTTGTGTCATGGAGCTATCTCCCCAGCCCCATCCATGGGCATTTCAGATCTGTCTCATTAACTGCAGTTATTTATAAGTAGAGAACTTGGGGTGGAAGTACAGCTCCAAAATTCAACCCCATGTGAGGTTTTCCGAAGACATTCTGATAAAATTATAAAGACAAGATAGGACTTCAGATTTGGGGCTAAAAGGATTTCTACATGACCAAGTAATTTACTACTAGCAGTTTACTACTTGCTAACATTGCTTCTCCATAACTGTTCTGTTGTTTCCCTCCACTTTTAGTAGGACGAGATTTTTCCACTTAACAAGTTTTTCGCTAAAGAGAAATGAGAAGCTTAGTCTAAAATAAGTCGGCTTAGAAGCAGCATCACCATAGCATCTGGTCATTTTCTCACTGCCGAATTTCCGCTGGGGAAGAGTGTCTCCAAATACAATGGTCATCCCTTGCCAATGAGCTAAATAGCAAGGAGAAGAGGGGGCCCAAGCTCCCTACTCCCTGTGGCATATAAAATCACTAGGGATTCTTGGAAATGGAACTCATCCAAAGCTGCAGCCTGGGTGGCATGGCTTCTTCTGTAGCCCTGAATGCTTTCTCTGGTGAAAAGAAAGGAAAGAACAGCCATTGGGCTGGAAAGGTCTAAAGTTGGGGCTTGTCCATTTCTTTTTTATGTTCAGGAATCAGCCCAGCATAGCCCTAGCTGGGCACCGTCAGAATGTGGGAAGGCAGGCTCACAGAGCCCTTGTAGACCTTCCTCCACCCTGGCACCCTCAGGGCATGCAGGTTCCCGGGAGCCTTGAGCCTGAGTTGAGTTTGGGAACAGGGCTGGAGCCCGTGGTAGGATGACTCGCCATCCCTCACTGGGTTTACACCCTGTGTCTGTGGACAATGAGACCCATAAACTCAACATCTACAGCGGCCTGCAAGGACCCGAGGAGGAGCGAAGGGTGAAGGGCCCTGCGGAAGCACCTCTTTCGGCTCCCCAGGTGAGTGCTAGACTGGCTGTACTATGCATAGCAGGCTCAGTTCACAGGGAGGTGCCACCCCTGCACCAGCAGGTCCCTCTGGGCAGCTGTGGGCCAGAGGGGAGGGAGAGGCCAATGTTTTGTTTTAAGAGAAAAAGGAAATCTGGGTCACTAGGGAAATACAGTTTACAAACTCATTTATATTTTATTTTAAAAATTGTCAGAAGGGGCCAGCAAGATAGCTCAGGGACACAAATGCTTGCCTCTCAAGGGCAAGGTCCTGAGTTTGATCCCCTATTGGGGGGGGGGGGATCCTGTAAAAGTTAAAATTCTGCTTGCTAAAGCTATTTCCCTTCCAAGAGTCTTCCCTAAAGAGTTAACGGTGTCACATTCTAGGGATCCTTGGACACTATATTCATTGCAGCAAAATTCACTCAGGGAAACCCTTGGAAGCAGCCTGTATGTCGTCAGCAGAGAAATGAATAAAGAGAGTTTGGGGCTGGACTTCCGTCCCCTGAAGGACAGCAATGGGAGGAGCCTGGGGACCACAATGTCAGGGGCAGTAAGCCAACGCCCGAGTCTAACCCTGCCTGCCTTCTCTTCCTTGGGGAACCCAAAGCACAAAGGAGTCAAAGAGCAAAATAAAAGATGATAGAAAACAGGGGTAGAGCTTTTGAAGGGGAAATAGACCAACAGATAGGGCGAGGGAGGTGAAGCGGACTCGCAAGGTGTTGAGATGTGCAGCGTGCGGGCACCGATTCCCGCGAGGAGTGCGGTTGTTATGTACTGCAAATGTGCACTGATAAAAGTGAAAATTTTTAAAAATCCTGTGCAAAGCAAACACTCATGAGTAACCCTCTTATAGCCCCTCTGATGAGCCACGGTGACAGCGGGCGTGATCTGAGTGCGAGAGGGCAAGCGTGGGCTCAGGCAGCGCCCAGCCGGCTCCTGGCTGCCCCAGGAGAGCTCCAGCTCCACAAAGAAGGCAGGTGATGAGGATGTTCTGGAGGAGGCGAAGGTTACCAGAGGGTGCCAGGGAGTGGGTCCCACAGAGGGCACAGAGTGCATTTACACATAGCCCAGCGGGTCACCGGAAGCTTGGAGTCATGCGCCAAAGGGGCAGCTGCATTTGCACAGTGGGGTCGACCTGCCCCACCTAGATGATCAGCTAGGAAGTCTTTGGTTCAGTCCAGCATTTTCCTGGAGAGCACCGGCGTCAGCAGCAGTGCTCCCTGCCTTCCGAGGTGGCGTGGCAGAGGCAGTGGGAGTGGCAGAGGCAGTTGCGGTGGTGGCAGAGAGCCATACGGTTGAGGTGCAGTCTGAGCAGACCGAGGGTCGGTCGAGGTGAGGCGCGCACAGTCTGGATCTGTGTTTTAACAGGGATTGGCAGTGCGCTTTCCTCGAGGGCCTCGCTGTGGTGGCTGCTGTGGCTACTATACTGTCCCGTGTCAGCTGCACTTGGACATCTCGCGGGAGTATTGTCTACTGTGGGCAAGTTTGTACATTTTTACTATGAAGCTTTCAAAGGAAAGACAGCCCTTTAAACATCCTGAGCTGTGTGAAGCAAAGTTGGCAGGTGTGTGCACATGGGTGTGTTTGCATGCGTGTGTATGTGTGTGTGTGCACGTGTGTCTGTACACCCACCTGTGCATGTGTGCATGCAGCGGTGGTGGGGTAGGTGCAGAAAACAACTTCACAATTCAATCAGGTATTTCTGTGTGAAGACCTGACAGGGGAGCTTTGTTTAGCCTTCAGGAAGAAGGTTGTCATCTGCCTAAGGCCGACTTCTGCAGGACTTTGAGAAAGGAAGCTTACCTTTGTCCTTACCAGGCAATTTATGCTCTACCCTCACACTTAGTGTTGGCGGTGTCTAAGAGTTTATATGAGTCGCTTCCCTCCTATACCTAGGGTTACTTCGGAAACCCTATCAGTGGCTGCAGGGCATTTCTCCTGCAGGTTGGGCACCACTCCAGCTCTCTAAGTAGTGTTAGGGTAAATCCATCCCCTTGATTTCCTTCATGGCCTACCTTTTGAGACTGTTGAAAACTGGCACAGAACTAGACAATTAATTCAGGTCACAGGAACCCCTAGAACCCTCAGCTCGTGGCCACCCCTCCATCCATGGAGGGTGGGGGTAGCAGGAAGGGAAATGGAAATAGAAAAGAGCAGTCTGCCTTTATATCCATCCTACAGTTCACAAGCTGACTGCATAATGGCCCAGAATCCATCAGACTTCCATCAGCAAAATTCATGGGAGGATGTCAAGAGCTCATGTGGGATTTGTACACATGCTTTGCAAAAATTCCTATCTGGCCTGTAGCATCCTTGAGTTGAGTGGCCATGTTTAATGGCATTTTCTAGCAAAAGAACTGTTCCACGTCCCCTAAAGAGATGTTGTCTTCAGCCTCTTACAAAATTAAGAGTTCCTCTCGCTCACAGGGCTGCTCGGCAGTTGTCATGGTCCCGCAGAGCTAAAAATGAGCTTCTAGGCAGGAAAAGCAAATGAAGCCCTGCCACTCCTGGAAAACACCACAGTCACTGCCCCCCCCTGCCTGCGTTGAGAGTGCATGAGAGAAATCAGGCAAAATAAGGCGCGTCACAGAAGGGGAAGACGGTCACAGCTATGGTTGCTCTGTTTGTCTCCTCAAACTTCCATAGTGAAGTGCCACAGATCGAGGTAAGCAACCGCCTTCTCATGGTTCTAGAGGACAGAAGTCCCAGATCAGGGTGCTGTCCAGGTCAGGCTCTTCATCTTCTTCTTCCAGACCTGGAGACAGCCTCCTGGTGGTCGCGTCCTCCTGCAGCCTTTGCTCTGTGTGCTTGGCAAGTCAGGACACTGGTGCCTCCTCCCCTCCCCCATGCACACCAGGGAGTCAGATTAGTGCCCACCCTACGGGCTCCTTTAATGTTAACCACCCCCACAAAGGACCCATTTCACTGACCTTCCTCATACAAATTTTACAGACAAATTAATCCAAACAATTTTATGTAGGAGAATAATTTTTCTAACCATCTTTTATATAATTGGCTTTAATTTCTCTCTTCTAATTCAATCCAGCCTCTAAAACTCCCTTTGCTAGTAGATTTCATACATATAGGTATATCTATATAATGTGTGCATAATTTGTCTAGCTCTGTTTCTACCTAGCTACATCTCTCTTCATATACGATATAGATATAAAAACATTATATATATACATATATATATACATATATATATATATATATATATATATATATATATATATATATATACATGTGTGTGTGCTGAGCTATCCTGCCAGCCGTGCATTTTTTACAGTTTTGTATGTTTTCAAATATTTATTTGTGATTCTTCAAAACACAGGCATGATAACTACAGTTGGAAGACACATACGCGCGCGCACACACACACACACACACACACACACATCAGATGATTAGGAGAGGTAAACTAGCCAAACTTCATAGTGGCATCAGCCCTCAGCCCCACAGAATGGCTTCTCCTCATGCCACTTTGCTGGGCTCTCTGTGCACCGTGTGCTCTCTGGCAGCCTCTTTCCATGCCATACAAAACTGATTTGTTGAATGTGAAATTGCAAGTCAATGAAGGTATCAACAGAATGGTCTGAAACTTCAGGCCTGATTGAATTACTGTCATATGGAATACTCATCTGATTTGGGGGAGAGGAGAGAAAGAGGTAATAGTTTTTATATTAATTGCATTCCGTGTATGTAAATCCATTCTACTTATCTTGGAAGAAACATTCAGACATCTATATTCCTTCTGTACATGAGATTTCATATTGGCCTTATAAGATAAGTTAGAATTTTTTCTGTAGAAAGTATAGTACCTTCTATAATCAGATATCTCTGCTGATATGATTACCCAGGGTAATTTACACAGCAGTGCACACATAGGATACAACTTCACATATTCACCCACTGAGCACAAGCAGACAGGAAAAGATGAAGAATGGAATGAAGAGTAAAGAAATTTATCACATGAAAATTGTATCATTGCTCTCTTTCTATTGCCCACTGAAGAAGGGTCAACTGCCTCTTAGGAATCCCCAAGACTGCATTTCCCTGAGGACTGTGTAGCTTTGTTCAGAGTGGCTGTGCCGTCCTCTGTAACTGATCCTAGCAACTGGCATACCCTGCCTTCCACTGTGGAAAAGAAAAGCTCAGAGGCCTTCCCAGTGGCCCTGGCACCGGTCCCCTGGGGCAGCTGCAAGAAGGGTAACAAGGTCTCCCTGCTTTCACAATGCTTTCCTTGCAAGCCATCTGCAGAGGAGCTGGACACGGACTCCGTGGCAAAACACCTGTCAAGTGAGGTGCTCCGCAGGACAAGGGCTCCGCGGCCCAGCAAGCCGGGAAACGCCGACTGGCACATCTTCCTCCATGGCTTCTTAGCACACTCAAGCCCACTTCAGATTCTGCAAAACACCAGAAGAAAGCAACACATTCAGCTGTTTCAGCTGGTCTTCTTAAACATGGGCCCTAAGGATTGCTTACCACTTAATATCACTTGGGGAAACAGCACGTAGCCATTTGGTTTCAACTTGGACTCTGAAAAGTGATCTAACTTTTCCATGGTAGGAAAATACCTGGTTGTTTCGTTTTTTGTGGTTAACTAATGGCAGGGAAGCCACAATGCTCTTCCGAAATTCCTGGGGAAAAGAGCCACTAACCACAGAGAGCCCAGACTCTCCCTCAGCAGAGGGATGGCGCTGCGCCGCACCGCGCAGGCCCAGGTATCTAGCTTGCTTTGCCACTTCTCTCCACCGCCATCAAGTTCTGTGCCCAAGAGATTCAAACCCTGAGCTGCGTGATAAGCTCCAGTCTGTTTTCCTGTGTGTCACCAGGGTAAGTTCTGGAGAGGATCCACCTTGTGTATTTGTAGCCCCCGCTTCTGCCCTGAAGAGAAAGGCTTGCTTCAGTACACCTCAGCAAGGGCCCCGGGGAGCACTTACTCTGTGTCTTTTTAGATTGCTCTTCCAACCGGGACATCCTCAAGATGATAAGAGAACAGGGCAATGGTGTGTACATCGAGCATGGGGAGCATGCACGTAAATCTCTGATTTCCCATCTGAGACATGAAGGAAAAGCTCCTCTATCAGACCAGCGCTTCTCCGGATCCTGTGTTTTACTGACCTTTGCTGCATGCAGGAAAGGGGGTCTGGGAGAGCGCTTGCCCCGTCCTCTGCTCCCTTCTAGGTAGTAGGTTTTCTTAGCTTTACTGGCATCTTGAGCCTTGTTTTGGAGGGCAGAAGAATGCTTAGGTCATGTGCAGTTTTTATAGCCTCGTTTAGAGGAAATGGATCCTGTGGGCCCAGTCTATGCCCACTGCCTAAATTTAAAGTTCCTTGTCTTGCCGGTGGCTTAATTTATATTTGTTGATGGCACTGTGCATGCAAATAGTCACACAGGTGACCTTTAGGGAGCTGCAAGAGCCAAGCACGGGTGGGAGCGGCTTAAATTCAGAAAGAGATTTGAGTGTATTTGTAGCACCTCTACAAATACAAATACCATTGTGTGTGTGTGTGTGTGTGTGTGTGTGTGTGTGTGTGTGTAGCCTGGTTGGGGCTGGCTCTGCATGCGGTGCTGGAGATGGAACTATGGTCCCTGAGCTTTGCCTAAGCTTGCCCAAGCAGACACTTTAGACCACTGTGCAATCTCACCTGCCCAAGTACCTTTATTTTGAAGAGGAAAAATATTTAATCACCCACGAGGGGTGTTTGAAGTGTCTCGACAGCTAATCAGTGATAAATGACCAAGTGTCCCAGTACCACAACCCTACAGGATGGCAAAAGGAAGTCTGCGCACACTTCAGACATTGGGCCAAGCGTTTGTTCAGTCCACCTTCTCTGGCTCCTTTCTATCCTGATGGGTCTACACTTCCTCTGCACGCACAGAGGATGATCAGAAGATGGAGTCGGAGGGGAGGAGGAAAGGAAGAGAACAAGGCCGGAAGCCGCGCTAGCAGCGCGCGCCAACGCGCCACCAGGGGCGCAGTCACTCGGTACTGCCCACATGTACTAAGAAAGTACGAGACACCTGGTTTACAGCTAGTAATGACCTCAGATAAAGGAAACGCCTGGTCATGCGCCCCAGGTAAGTTGCCTATGTGTTGCCAACAAGCCACTCTATGTAAGCAATTTCCTTCCTAGGAGAAGGGTATTTGCAGAAATGCTAAGAATGAAAAACTCCCTTGGCCTCAATGCAGTTACTCCAAGCTCAAATCTCTGGTCAGCTTGCAGTAAATCTGATTCCATCAATCTATATATTTGAAACTCCTAAGACTTCTTTCAAATATTAATATCTGAATTTAAAAATCAGTTTGGAAAATAAGAGACTCATTCCTCTGTACGAAGAGGATAAAGACGCAAAGAGGGCTAAAGCTCCCTCCCTCCTCCCGCGTTGCAGCCCTGGTCACAGCGCCGTTCCCACCAGGGAGCCCTGCTGGCTGGAAGGCAGTGCTCCAGCTGGGCGCCTGGACATGTATCTCTGGCCAGGAAGCCCTTCTCCTCGGTGGCCACCCTGGAACTGAAGAGTCACCTTCTGCCTTCTTGAGCTGTACCTACTCCCTTCCAGAACAGCCCAGCTTGCTTCCAGGCTCAAGAACTGGGTGCTTTGGGGTTTCTGAGAGTTTAATCTATAATTAACTCACCTAAGTGTACCTAGTGGTGTCACTTTTGACCCCGCTTGGGCTACTTGTGCTTTCTGACCTCCGCCAACCCTCTCAAGATGCATCACCCTGCAATGCTACTTACAGTGAGCTATGTCTGGCTGTGTTCTACAACAGAACAAGTGTCACAATCCTAATAATTTTTAAGAAACTGTAACACCCTAGCCTTCCTAAAAGATAAAATAGCTTTGTAAAATAAAACTACTAAAGTCATGGGACTCAGTATCTTTGATGATTTATTAGGGCCATTTGCATTGATTAAAAAGATTTTACTATGTGTCAGTATTTATGAGAAATGAAGGCAAATTGCTTAAATTTAATACACAATCAAGAGATATTGATATAGTCTCCCTTGGTGGCTGTCACAGTTAATTTTCTCTCATTGCTGAGACGAAATACCTGACACCCCCAGTTGAGGAAGGAAAGGTTGACTTAGCTCACAGTTTGTGGAGGTTCCAGTCCATGATCGGCTGGCTGCACGGCAGCGCAGCACATGGCATAGGGCAGCGGCTCACGGCAGCAGAGAACAGTAAAACGGCAACAACAAAAGGCACAGCAGTGACTGCAGCAGTGACAAGGGCAAGCCTCTCCCCTCCCTGTGCTGCATTCAGGCTGCTCATAGGTACAGCGCTCACACCCATAAGCCCAGCACTCACATATCCCCGCAGTGCTCACGCCCATATCCCAGCAGCACTCACACCC